>JAQGBT010002597.1:0-23218 GCA_034698585.1 Disparrhopalites patrizii | reverse complement strand
ACATATTATAAAGAGAGTAAATATATCTGAATTAGTGGTACCTGGAATTAGCCGTGTGTAATAATAAAAAAAATTCACCCAGTTTTCTATAACGCTACAGTCGATGCTTCCTATAACGGCTTTTCTTATACCAGTTTTCACTTCACGTTATAACAGCAGCAAAAAATGCTACCCTCAAAAACTTTCTCCAATTGTCAATTTATAAATAGGCCTGTTGTCTATAACGATTCTCCATCATAGCGGACAAAATTTGCTGCTTTACAGGGTGTTGATATGCAGTCGACTTCCTCTATAAAAAACTTCCTTATAATGGTTTTCATTTTTTAACGGCGACAGAAAATGCTCCCCTCAAAACCTTACTCGAATTATTTACATGCACATTTCTGTTGTCCATAGCGGCTTTTTTCAATAACGAGGAATATTTGCTGATTTAAGGTGAGCTGCTATAGAGAGTCGGCTGTATCTCGCTATAAGGGCACAATTTCACGTGCAGAACGGGTTCCGTTAAGTGAGAGTCAATTGTAAAATTGCATATTCAACCGACGGAATTCCCATTGTTATACACAGTGGACGTTCTCCGTAACAACTCTCCTTATAACAACTTTTTCTCTATAACGATTTTATTTCTCAGCCCTTCTTATATAGTGTACACACTAAATGTTCTATATGTAACAACATTTGCATTTAACAATAATTTTTTTAACAACAACAATTTTTGCCCTTCTCTACACGGTTGTTACAGCGAGAGTTCCTCTTGTAGCGGACGAATATAAGCTCTTGTCTTTCCAATCGGGCTGAAAGGGTTAACGGCAGTAAACAAGAACATTCAATGTCCCTATTGACGTCTAATCCCCAGGGGCTGGATGAATCCCAGTGAGATTGGGCGGGTTTTTGGGACTGAAATAAACAAAAACATTTACCGGCTCAACATCCTTTGAGCAGGGATGATGAGGGTGATTATTTCACCCCTTTAATTTCTCGGGGACTTCTTCCTCCACCTGAAATCAATGGCGGGCTACGCTATATTTGAAGGTAAAATAGCACTGGCCTTTTCCGCAGTAGCAATTTCCTACCCACTCAAAACAAATGCGTTGTGGTTAAAGCCCCGGTTTTCATCTGAGGATTTAGGTAAAGGAGCTCCAATTAAATTGGAGTGAGGTACAGTTTCTCACTTGCTTTTTAGACCCTGCAATACCTCCGTCCTTCGAGACCACAACGGGATAAGTCCACTAATGCAAAATTTCTTTCACTATTACATAGGTACTAATAATAATGATTGTTTAATCAGTTGCGTTTTGGCCAAATGTGTTTAAGTGAAAAAAAAAATTGGGATTAAAATGGCTATTTCATTGCCTAAAAAATACTTAAAACGTGTGGAACTTTAAAGCAAATCTAAATGATAACATGAAAAATTCTGAACGAAATTGTTTTTTCCAATAGCAAACTCTGATTTGCTGTAAAATAGGACAGACAAAATTATGGAAAATTTAATAGAATAATGTGTGCTTGAAATTGAAGGTAAAAAACCCTGGTTTTTTTCCGTTACGGTGAAATCTGTTTATAACAACATTTGCTATAGCAGCATAGCGTTAAAAATTCGTTACAGTCGAACCTCTCTATAACGGGCTCCCTTATAACGGTTGGTTCTATACCGGTTGGCTCTATACCGGTTGGCTCTATACCGGTGGCTGAAAATGATTCCCTCAAAAACTTTCTCCAATTGTTAACATAGAAATTTCTGTTCTCTATAACGGTTTTTCGTTATAACGGGAAAAATATGCTGATTTAAGAGGAACCGTTATGGAGAGGTTCGACTGTATAACCTCAGAACATTTACGCTGCTGGTTTAAAAACCATGTTAAATTTGTTTTCTATAACAGCATTAGCTAAAAACTTCGTTATAACAGCAAAATTTCTTGTTCTGTTAGGTGTTGTTATCACGTATTTACCAATTTATAACTCATCCCAATTTGCATCTCCGGGAACACGCAAGTCTTATTGTATTTCTCTACAAGGAGTCTGACCTACACCGGGGGTAATTTAACATTCTGCCCTTTAATTACGTTCTTGTTTTAATTCCCTTCGTGCTTGAATGTAATGACACGATTAGGAAGGACTGGACTAAACTCGGAAGGGAATAATGGATTAACACGGGGAGAAAGTGGGATTTCTGGGGAGGAAATAATTAATTTGGGTTTCGTAAGAATTTTCTCCGGCCCTTTCAACAAGCTGACTTTCTATAATTAGCCTCACTCCAGTCTCGCCTTCCTTTCTCTTCCTCTTATGGTAAATTGTCCCTTGATTTCCTTGTTTTTTAGCTATCCTCCTGCCGAAAATCCTCTATTGCTTTATCTTTCTCTCTTTCGCTGACTTTTTCTGTTTTCCCCTTTATTTCTCTCTCTTTCTCTCTCTTTCTCTCGCCTTTTCTCTCTTTCTCTCGCCTTCTCTCTCTTTCTCCCTTTCTCTCTCTTTCTCTTTCATTGTCTGGTTCTCTCTTTATGGCGCTTTCTCTTTCCAATTTTTTCTCATGCTAGTAAAATCGGCTTTCCTTCTCTCCATTTCTAGGTCGCTCTCTCTCATATTTTCTTATTTTACCAAAATCCTGTCCATATTAACATTAGAACCTCACATTGGAAATGAAAAATTGAGTTCCTCATACAGTTGAGTCTCTCTATAACAACACTGAAGGGAAGGAAAAAAATATTGTTACTGGGAAATGTTGTTATGTAAACGTATATTTAACATTAAATGATGTGTACTTTATACGTATGAAGGTACTGTTAATACTGTTACAGTCAACTCTAACTATAAC
Organism: Disparrhopalites patrizii; assembly: GCA_034698585.1. Classification (NCBI taxonomy): domain Eukaryota; kingdom Metazoa; phylum Arthropoda; class Collembola; order Symphypleona; family Sminthuridae; genus Disparrhopalites; species Disparrhopalites patrizii. The sequence goes on along the minus strand of JAQGBT010002597.1, from coordinate 20,406 downwards.
AGCACCCTATCTGAGCATGAAATTGTGCTGTTATAGTGAGATGTTGTTATAGAAAACTGGGCAAAAAAATAAGAATATTGATTAATTAACAGCAATTTCAGATATAGTATTGATAATTTAATAAATGATTTCAATATTTACGCAATTTTCCCAAAATAAAGAATTTTTGTTGAAAATAAAATAAAATTGTGATATTTTATAGTTGAACTGCTGTTATATAGAAAAAGTTAATTTTAAAGGGTTATTTGATCTTGTTTGAATGCTGTCATATAAAGAAAATGCTGTTATAGTGAGGGAAATGTGGTCTAGGGAAGGGAAAACCCTGCTGTTATAGTCACAGTGCTGTTATAGCAAGTGCTTTTATAGAAGGAGCCGTTTACTTGATAAAGCTTTCAGGGAAATCCCAGACTGCTGTTATAGTGAGAGTGCTTTTATAGAGAGGACTGTTATAGCGAGAGTCGACTGTGTGTAGAAATGTTGTGATGACGAGCCTTGTTATAGAGAGATTCCACTGTACTGATTTTGTGTCCGTGCAAAATTCTGTACGAGTTGTTTGTCCTGATTTTTCAGATCCAGATTCTTCTGTTTCCTGTTTCGACATCTTCACTTTAATTCCTGATGGTGTACAAACATAAGCACAGTGGAGTCACTGGATAACAAGCCTTTTTATAAAATATAACCCCAATAACAAGATGAGGCATTCCCCCGTAGCATTCATACATTATGAACTTGTTCTATATAACAATATTTATATTTTTACAACAACAGTGCTCTGTAACAATATTTTTCCCACGCCCTTCACAATAGAATACGTGTTAGAAGTTCCCTTTAACAACATTAATTTTTTGAGCGGGCAAAATGGGGTAACTAAACACCGCGCTGGAGCCAAATCATGACATTTCAAATAGAATTCTGCAATTTGCATTAAAACAACTTGCAAAAGCGAATTTAAAACGGAATTTTTGTACTTTAGTATCATTTTGCCCCAAAATTATTCGGGTTCTGTGTTGCCAAATTTCTCTTTGCAACATTATATGTCCATCCCTTGAATGTTGTTATAGAGAGACTTCACTGCATGGATGATTAATTATTAAAGGTTTAATCTGTCTCTGTAGCTTAACCTCAGAAAGCACTTCACACCTGAATGTGTCGGACAGACGTGAGAATTCCCATAAGTCCCAACTGCTTTCACATATTCCCATTGCTCCTGCGTCCATTAAAGTCGATGCAAACCAAAATTTGGCTACGTCCATAATTTTACTCTGAAAGTTCCTTTTTGCTACGACAATTCCCACTAAAAACAGCCATATACGGGATAAATCCTGTTTGGTATGTTTGTAATAGCATTTTTCTGTAGAACGTATCCCGTTGTGATTGTCTATCTTTTCTAATCCCCAGGTGTTTTATCGGGTAGGAAAAGCTTTCAAAAATCTATTTCATAACTATGAGCGACACAACCTTTCTATTTAACCTCCCACGTATTTTTCTTGCCTTGCATGGATTTTGTTTTGCCCTGCGTCAAATCTATTTTTTTCCCTGTTTATTTATTGCATCTCAACAGAATTATATCTCGTTGATCTGACAGACAGTTGACTCAGGAGAAAATTGGGACCTTGGCTGTTCGTTGAAAATTAAGCCTAGGATATTCACGGAATGAGCGTTGAGTGTGGGAAGGATTTCTTGGGGGAAAATTGTAGCAAAAGAAGGGAAAAGTGGGAGAAAGTGCGAACAAATTGAGTGAGATGCAGCTCCATTTACGAAAGCTTTCTCTGAGCACTTCCAAAAGCTTGTCCTTCTCCCATTTTCCCCTCCACGCGCTTTCTCTTTGCCTCATTGGAGCATGAAGGGAAAATCTTTTCCCTTTGGAGGTGAAGAGAGAAAGCGGAAAGCTCCGTATGTCCAGGCCCAGCCGGGGAAGTATTTCAGTCATTCACTGGCACACGGCGGGGATACACGACCAAGTCGAGCATTTTCAGATTGGGAGAAATCATCCCTTTTTCGTACACTTTCCCGGGATTATTTTTTGGATCTAATTGAATCAAGTGAATTCAAGGAGAAAAGGTGGAGAAAGTGTTGAAAGTGTAAATTGTACTTGGGATTTAAATTGTAATTACTGGATTTTATTTGGGAGAAAGGAACACGGAGAACGCGGTTAAGATAGTCACTAAGGACAAAGCAGGGTGAGGAACATGAACGAGAGAAAGTGGGAAAAAGGGGGAAATATTCCAAGGAAAGTGAGGCTATAGGAAAGTTACGTGTGATAAAAACAAATAAAGTCGCAAGAGAAAAATATAGTAGAAAGCGAAAATATTGGAGACAGTTAAAAGCAATGGAGAAAGTGATAAGAAAGCGATGCATAAAGTGACAAACAAAAAAATGATAAGAAAATACCAGAGAAAATGAGAAAGAATTATAATGTAGAAATTGGCAAAATAAAAAAATAAAATAATAGAAAGTTAAAAAAAACAGAGCGGAGAAAGTGTCAAAAGAAACGAAACTGAGAAAAAAATCCGAGCAAAAAAAGTGACAAAAGAAAATATTAGAGAAAGTAATAGAAAAATCACAGTGAAGAAATAGACAAAGGAAAATGACAAAAAGTGAAAAAAAAAATTAGAGTCAAGAAAGTGACAAAACAAAATAATGGAGAAAGTGAGAGATAAGTCAGAGTGAAGAAATCGACAACGGAAAATAACAGAGAAAGTGGGAGAAAAATCAGAGTGAGTGACAAGAGAAAGCAGTGGAGAATGTGAGCAAAAATAGCAGCGGATAAAGTCACATAAAAAATTGCAAAAGAAAGTACGGTGAAACAATTGACAGTAAAACTAGGAGAAAGTCAGATGTTAAAGCAGAATGGGTAAAGTGTATCGATAGAGTAAAAGTGGAGATTACCAAAAGAAAACAGAAGAGAAAGTAACGGGGGAAAGCATAGTAGAGAATGTGCCGACAGGAAATTTGGTGTAGAAGGTGACAAGAAAAACAGTGGAAAAGTGACAAGAAAAACAGTGAAAAAAAGACAAGAAAAACAGTGAGAAAGTAATAAGAAAATCAGTGAGAAAGTGACAAGAACAACAGTGGAAAAGTGACAAGAAAAAACGAAGAAAAATAGCTGAAATGGAAACGGTGGAATAAATGACGACAAACCACATCGTGGACGGAATGAATGCAGAGAAAGTGACATAAGAGAAAGCTGGGAATAATCCAAGAACAAACATTGGCCTTGATTGGCAAAAAATATATTGGAGACACAGTAAACGTGGATAAAACGTTGATTGGAGAGAGAAGAAAGGATTGTGATTGGAATTATTTTCCAGGTAATGAGAAACGCTTTTGGGGGGAAGTGCGACTTTCTCCACTTCACGACGGACTTTCTCCTAGATTGAAATCGGACGAATTTCGGAAGCCCAAAGAGTTTATAGCATTGTGCAACACAATTTCCTTGGATACAATTTGTCCTTTGTATTTTCTTCCTAAACATTTAAAACAAATTTTCTCCATTTCCTGGAACGAATTAATGATATTTCCGTTTATTTATAGCATTTACACAAGGAAATAGGCAAAACAGCTTTCTCCCACCTGCTTCATAAGACCTCTGACTAAACTTGTCAACCTGTGTTTTGCACTGCGGGATGTAAATTCTTTACAAACCAACACAATTATATTTTCCTGGAACCATTAATTGTTTAGTGGATTCAAAACTTTTTTAGTAAAAAAAAAGTGAGCAATGAATACTCACTGCGTTTTACAACCCAATTCCCTTTTGGTTGCACCTAAAATCGTGTTAACAGCACTAAAAATGGTCCTCCGAGCCGGATCGTCGCTTCTATTTTTGGTTGCCAGAATTCCATAATAATTGCTGTTAGTGTAATTTTCCCCTGTTCTAAACGAGACTCTGAATTGCCTAAGACTTATTAATCCAGTCTCAAATGGTTATTAATAGACAATTTGTTTGTTGATTCATGTATTTGCCGTTAACAAGTTCAAAGCGTTGTTTAAAAGCGGATCATTGTTGTAGTCAAAATACTCATTTGTTCAGTTACACAGCAGCTTCAGATAGGCCAAATAATCCCTCATAATTAGTCCTTCGAGTCGGATTATATCCTGACCGAATAAAGCCTTTTTTAAACGGATTCTTAATATTAAATGGTCCTTCGAGCCGGATAATAACCACACCAAATTAAGTCTTTTTAACCGGATTCTCAATACTAATTGGTCCTTCGAGCCGGATGTATTCGGCATGGATTCGTACTTAAAGCTGCTTTAAAAGTCTACGTTAAACGGTATTTCGGATTAGATATTCTCAGTACCGGATAATCCTTCGAGCCGGATACTTTCTGGAGCAACTTCCAGAAGTATTTCAATCAGTATACTTTTGATTTGGATAATATTTTCTACCGGATGGTCCTTCGAGCCGGATTCTATCTGTATTAAATGAGTCAATTATTACCTGTACAAACTGGATCTATCTTTTACCGTCTCTTTGACTCTGTAGCAATGCCTTGTACCGATTGGTCCTTCGAGCCGGATTCTCTCTAGAGTAATTAATTATTAAGTGGACCCTTAAATATCGGTTTTAAATGGTCCTTCGAATCCTGAGTTGAATCAACTACCTTCACGAACGCATCAATTATCTTCAAGTATTTTCACAGACGATATTTACACCGAATGGTCCTTCGAGCCGGATCATCTCCCAGCTAAATAAGTGCGAATTAGGTGCGGTGCAAATTTATTTTCTTGTGCTTGTGCAAGTGTCTTGATTCGGGTGAATGTATTATTAAATAAAAATGAGAGACGTCGAGTTCTCTTCTCCCTCTTCCGCCTCCGCCAATGGAAGTTGGTCGAGTGGTCACGGTGGGATTTTTGGCGGAACGAGCACGACCATGTCCTCACCCGCAAATGGCACTGGAATAATGGGGACAAATGGGAGTGATACAATTTATCCGGTGAACCTTACAGACTGGCATAAGTCAAAACTGGTTGGAATTGCCCCCGAGGGAGTCCGATGCTATCTCGAGAGTTGGCTTCATCTCTATTATCATCCCATGGAAGGTGAGTGCATAAGTGATTTTTTTCTATCTGTACACATCTACATATATATCCTCCACAAATCTCCATGCCAATATCAAAAAGGGGAAATATCCAGTTCATTTCCTCTCAAAAAGATTAGGTCCAGAAAAGATTTTGGAATAAATAAAATGTCTTCCAGAATTCTGAATCTGGAAAGTATATTTCATTTTCTTATTGGTTCTCCTGGGGAAGATTTGGGATTGGAAAAGACATTGGGTTGGATTGTATCATTTCGGAGAATATTTTATTTGGGGAAAACTCAAATCACATTTGGATATAGTCAACATTTCCCGGGGATGAGGTTCCACTTGAATTTGTCGCGGAAGAGGGAATTGGAGGGGATGGAAGGGAGAGGTTGTCGTCTAAAATGAATATATTACCTCCAGTGGAAAAGACGTGATGAATTCGTCTGTGGTTGAGAAAGACACAGGATTTTGATTTATTGACCACATTTTATTATTTACTGAGTCTTTCGTCAGTCGTAACCAGATAAATGTGGTGGGACTTTAATTATTATCTATTTGGAGAGATTTTCTGCGATTTTGGATCTTGTCTCGGGGAAATTACGTTTTCTAATTCTGTCTCTGTCCCTTTCCTTTTCCATTATTTTCTTCTATTGTCCTCTATTGTGTTTTCCTGTCGCTTCCTGGTGCTGATTTTAACTCCACAGTATCTATCATTATTTCTTCATATCTCACAAAGTTGTATTTTTAACCTTTCCGGCTTTCTCTGTTATTTTTTAATAATTATTTTCTCATTTTCTATTTATTTTCTTCTTTTCTCTGCATTTATGATTTACTCCTTTTCTATTTGTTTTCTGCTTTCTAATTTTCTATTTTTTTTTTCATTTTCTATTTGTTTTCTGTTTTCTCCTTCTCTATTGATTTTTGTTTTTTTTCCTTTTCTATTTGTTTTCTAATTTTCTACTTTCCAATTTACCTTCTGTTATCTGTTATTCTGTTCTGTTTATCTCTGCTTTTCTATGTTGTCATTTATTTTCTGTTTATATCTGCTTTTCTATGTTGTCATTTATTTTCCGTTTATCTCTGCTTTTCTATGTTGTCATTTATTTTCTGTTTATCTCTGCTTTTCTATGTTGTGATTTATTTTCTGTTGGTCTCTGTTTTTCTATTTGTCATTTATTTTCTGTTTATCTCTGCTTTTCTATGTTGTCATTTATTTTCTGTTTACCTCTGCTTTTCTATTTTTTCTTTTATTTTTTGTTTGTCTCTATTTTTCCCATTTATTTGGCGCCATCTCTGCTTTCCTCGTTTTTCATTCATTTTCTGTTTATCTTTGCTTTTTTCGTTTCCATTTATTCTTGCGTTTTGTTTATTCTATTTTTTTCTCTGTCTCTGCCTTTCTAATGTTATAGAAGCTTTCTCCTTTTCGTTTATATTTACTTTGTCTTCATATCTGGTTTCTACCTTTTCTATTTATTTGCTCCTTGTCTATTCTTTCTTCTCGTTTAATGTATATCATCCCTTGACATGTCTTGTTTTCTCTGCTTTTCTCCTTTTATATTATTTTTTTATTTTTCGTTTCTTTTCTCACTTCCCTCATAGTTTCATCTTTTTACTTGTTTTTGCTTTCTTCGTTTCTTTGTTTTACATGTATTATCATTTTTCTTATGTTTGTCCCTTTCCTTTGTCTGTTTCCCCGTATTTTCTCCCCTTTTCTTGTTTTCTCCGCATGTCTTGCTTTCTCTTTTTTTCCGTTTTTCTCCTCTTCGTTTTGGTTCCTTGTATGTTCTCCGTTCCTTGGTTTGATTTGGTGGATTTCTTGGTTTTCTCCGTTTGGTGGGGTTCTTGTCTTCTTTTTTTGTTTGTCTCCGCCTTTCTACCAGTTACTTATTTTCACTGTCTCTTTCATGTCACTTTTTTTCGTTTTCTCTTTTTTGTCGTCTCTTTCTCTTATTTTTTCGTTATTGTTTATTTATCCCTCTCTTTTTCTCTTCTCTTACCGCTTTCTTCCATCATTCTGTCCCCCGTTGTTTATTTGCTACCTACGTCTGCATTCCCGCCATTCCCCCATAAATTACATTACATATGCGCATAGTTATATAGCTACATATATCCACTAACTATAGCTCCATGTGCATTTCTCATTAAATGTATCAGTCCGGCAGTCTCTCCTTTATTTACGTTGTTTACGAGAGTCTCTCCTTCCCCGCCGGCCTTCTCGTTGACGCCGATCCCGTTCAAAGGGATTTATGGGGGAATTTCACGCCGTCATTCTTCCATGTCACTGAATATTACGCTGCCATTGCCCGGAAACGTATACTTGGAGCATAAAAATATTATAATTCATGGTGACTACCATTTATCCTTCGTTGAATGATGGGCATATTTGGATGGATTGACATTTTGTCTTGTCCATAAACATGTATATTTGCTGATTTGATGGAATATACCTCTAATTTGCTCTCTTTTGCTGTACGAAAATAGTAATTGGTCTATTTTCTTGATGGCTCAAAGACTGATTGAGCACAAAATACAAATATTCCGCTTAGCAACAGACAAATACGTGGGCATTATTTAGAACAAGGTTCGGCATATTGCGTTTTACGGAGCATTATTCGACGTAGAAAAGAGGCGCATGTGAAACGTCAAAGCCATATCGAATAAGGAAATTTTCGGCCGGGACTTATCACGTTAGTGAACCACAATTGTACGTTTTTTAATACTAGCTGTATCCTCGTAATTGGAAAATTTTAATATTTGAACCATCAAAGGACCGCTCAACATTGTACCTCCGGCGGTGAAGGAGTCATATGAGACGAGAAAGTAATATTAACAGGCCTCATAAAGATCAAAGGTACATGGTATTTTTTCGGGGAGTTTTTCCACTTTAAAAATGTCTGGAATTAAATTTGCAAGTGCCGGCTTTGCTATTAACAAATAATTTTGGATGGGAGGAGAGGAGCATTGTATGTCCATTTTCGCCGTTATGTTCGTAATTTTGGTTGGTGCGCATTTTTTAATGATTTTTAGGGTACTTTCACCTCCTAATAATTCTCTCCTTGCCTTCTCCTAGGAGGTTCCCTATTAGGACTTCTACTTTAATAGTTGGTGTCAATTTCTTTGATCTTCGTATTTGAACTCCGACGTTTTTTCTCCAAAGTTTTTTCTTGAAAATGCTTCTTTGCGTTCTCACTTCTAGCATTACCGGCATACAGTCGACTCTCACTATAACAGCACCCTATAAAGCATCAAATTTCGCCTGTTATAGCGAAAAACTGTTATAGAGAACAAACATTTCTATGTTAAAAATTGGAGAAAGTTTTTGAGGGGAGCATTTTTTGCTGCCGTTATAACGAGAGTACTGTTATACAGGGGACTGTTATAGAGAGAGTCAACTGTACATGCTTGCTTTTTCTTTACATTTTTATCCGATTTTTCTGTGCAAATTAGTCTGCTTTTGCAAATTTGGATATTTTGCAAATCATTGTTTTTGGTGTTCAGTTGCACGTATTTCATTTTTGCTTTCTTCCGACAACGTTTTCGCTTAATTGTCACTTGACTCTTTACTTTACTTATTACTATTATATTATATGTCGGTAATTGCTAATGTATCTGTTGTTTCTGCTTTGTACATATTTCTCGTTGTTTTCGAACTTTTCTTTTTCTTTCTGTATTCCGTACCAGCTTTTCTATTTTTGCATTCTCTTTTTACACAATTATTTTTGCTTTCTCTTTTACACAATTATTTTTGCTTTCTCTTTTTACACAATTATTTTTGCTTTCTCTTTTTACACAATTATTTTTGCTTTCCCTTTTTACACAATTATTGGTGCTTTCCCTTTTTATACAATTATTTCTGTTTTTTTGCTGTAAACATTTACAGTGGAATCTCTCCATAGCAGCACCCCTTATAACAGCATGTTCTCCATAACATCATGAATTTCGCAGCACCTTGTACATAGAATACATAATAATTGTGTTCTGTATAACAGCATTCCTTTTATAACAACAAAATTTTGGCTTCCCTTGGATGCTGTTATAGAGAGACTCCACTGTAATTGGACATTTCTATTTTTAGTCATTTATTTTTGCTTTCTGTTTGTAAACGTTTATTTTTGCTTTCTGTTTGTGAACGTTCATGTATGCTTTCTATTCCTAAACATTTATTTTTGCTGTCTTTATTGGCATTTATTTTTGCTTTCGCCTTTCTAGCGTTAATTTTTGTTTATTTTTTGCACACATCTGTTTTTGGTTTCTCTTATTGTTAGTTAGCAGTTATAGTTGGTCTCTGTTTTTAAACATTTAATTTTACTTTCTCTTTTTACGCATTTATTTTTGCTTGCATCTTTCCAACGTTTATTTTTGCATATTATTTGTGAACAAGTTGTATTTCTTTCTCTTTGTCAAATGTTATTTTTGGGCTCTGGTTTTAGACATTTATATTTACTTTCTCGTTTTAAGTACTTAGTTTTTCTTTCGCCTTTCCAACGTCAATGTTTTGTTGTATCCTTTCCACGTTTATTTTTTTCTTGATACGTTTATTATTTATTTCCCCTTGTAAATGTTTTTTCTTCTTTCTGTTCGTAAATGCGTGTTTTGCTTTTATTTTGCAAGCTTTTTGTCTTATGTTTTCCTTTCTTTCTTTACGCATTTCTCGTTGAATTTTGCTTTCTGTTCGTATTGTGATCAGTTGGTTTTTTTTGTCATCCTTGTCGGATTTTTTACTCCTTATATATTATTCCTTCTACTTTTTGTGGACTTTATTCCGCCTACGTTTTGAATTTATTTACTCCTTTATTCAATTTACTTTCTCCTCCAATTTATCTCTCTAGCTTTCCCACTACGAATTATTTTAACCTGACTTTTTCTATGCCTATACTTTTCTCGTCTTTCGCTTATCGTTTTCCCCTTGCTTTCTCCGGGCATGTTTCTGCCTGTGCTAATTTCCCGACTTTGATCGCTTTGACTGCCTACAATTGCTACCAGCAATCACTGTTATTGTTGTATATCCCAGTGTCTTTCCATTGTTACCCGGCACAGTTTCTATTTCACCCCCGCATTTTTCAATCCTACGCTTGGCCCACTAAAGATTTAATCCTTTTCTTCGATTTCTCCTGGGGATATGATCTCGCCTTGGGATCTTGAATAAGGAAACTATACCAGACCCATTCTTGGCCCATAATGGAGAAGGCTGGGACGTACGAATAGTTTATTAGCTTCCCTTTAAATTACATTAAGAATTCCATTTATGGCCATGTCTGAAGGGCTCAGGTCTCCATGGTGTAACATGGCCCTTAGAATAGAGGGTTGAATAGCCTCAAACATAAACCAGCTACATACTTCTTACTTTGTTTGAGCATATGCTTAACTTTTTTCTCTGAAAATTTCATCCATCCCTCTCCGTGTCTGCCGCCCACCCTCGAAAGTTGACTTTCAAACGGGAGTTAATACTTTTGCGGAGTTAGACGTAGATTGAACGCCCCCGGAATTCCAAATGAAATATTTCATTGGAGAATTTATGTTTGTTGGCCATATTTCTGTTTCCAAATTTTTGTTTTTTTTTCTGTTAATTTAATTTCCATATTTTTCTTTCAGACCTTCGGTTTTTTCTGCTTATTTAATTTCCATACTTTCTTTTCCGATTTTCGGTTTTTTCTGCTTGTTTAATTTCCAAACTTTCTTTTCCGATTTTCGGTTTTTTCTGCTTATTTAATTTCCATACTTTTTTTCAAATTTTTGGTTTTTTCTGTTTATTCGATTTCCATATTTTTCTTTCGTATTCTTGGTTTTTTTATTTTTTGAATTTTCATTGTTTGTCATTTGGTTCATTTTAATTCGGTGATACGTTGGTTGTAATTTTTCCGTGTGTTTTTGTATATATATATTCACATTTTGGCCGGACTTTATCTAGTTTTTTTAATTTTCGGCTGGAAAACGAACTCTTATTACCGTCTTTTGCTTGACAGACCGAACTATAATGGAGCAAGCATTGAAATAAGTACCCGGGAGACAGAATTATAGTTAATAATTACATGGAAAAATTACGGCAAAATAGATGAAATTGTAGATATCCGTTTTTAATTAAGGAACAAAGGTTAGCCTCAACGACAATAACAACAATGCCAATTAAATATATTTAATTGGCATTGCTATTATTGCCGTTGAGCCACCATTAGGGTATAATCCTTATTGTGACCACATATTTGCAACGTTTTTGCAATTACTGTTTCTTCCGCTGTGGTTTAAGTAAGGAATTTTGCAGAAGGAATTCTAATATGCAGCATTTTAAGTTACAACAAAAAAAAATATTTATTTAATTTCTCCTCACCGATTTCACATTATGATTTTTTTAAACATATTACTCACAAATATAGCCATTTGCAGGTAATTGCGACCAATTCCATCTTCAATTCTAGTAAACGTTTATAAGTATGAAAAAATATTACTGTAATGACAAACTTAATATAATGTTGGGTTATCCTAAAAGTGTGGTTGCATAATTCCGCAAAAAAAAAAGAAATGAAGAAGTTTGAGCTAATACTTGAATGGCCCCAGAAAGCTTTGAACATTTTTTGAATTCCCAATTTAATGAATTTGCTGGCCTTAATTAACGAATAATATAAGGAGGCGCTTATGTGCATAATTTTATATTTTTTAATTTCGTTATGCGCAGTTCTTAATTAAAGTGGGTGGCCACAATTACTCAGTTGTCTATATGTATAAGTATAAGCTTTACCATATATAAATATAATTAAGTGGGAGAAAGCCAAGACAAACTCCTAACTACAAGGGGGATGTGGAGTGTAAAATTAAGTGCAAAATTGGGTCAAAGGAGGAGATCATAAGTGGAAGATGTCTGTCTTCTTTGTCTCTTTATATTATCAAGAGAGGCGAGAGTTAATATGTGTACAGTCGAACCTCTCTATAACGGTTTTTTCTCTATTCCGGTGGCTGAAAATGCTTCCCTCAAAAACTTTCTCCAATTGTTAACATAGAAATTTCTGTCCTATATAACGATTTTTCTTTGTAACGGGGAAAATATGCTGACTTAAAGGGAACCGTTGTAGAGAGGTTCGACTGTAACACTTTTCCATTGGTCCCGTTGTACAGCAACGAATGGCTGCAAGTCCTTACAATTGTGGAGTCTGTCTCTATATAACAACTCTGAAGGGAAGGGGGGAAAATATTGTTACAGGGAATGGTTGTTATACAGAACATTAAACAGGGTGACCCATAATCGCAATGACCCAGCAATGCTGCAGGGCACTACAAGCAAGTATCTACATGCAGAATCTAATTGTGGATCTATTGAAAAAAAGTTTCATCCAGATCCGATCACGATTAGCCAAGTTATGGCGATTTTCCGGCGCCAACTTTCAAAAAGTCCCATTTTCAACAAACTTACTTCCGGTTTTGACCACAAGGGATAAAAAAAGAGGTTTTCCTGCATCAGTCAAAGTGAATAGAGATGCGTTGCTTGCAGAGAATTTTGTTGGCAATTTCTTAAAAGCTTAATCTCTCAAATCGGATATGCATTGAGCAAGCTACGATGATTTTTCAGCGGCAAGTTCAAATTGGCGAAGAAAGCAAATAAATTTGGTCGCAAAATCAAATTTTGGAATTTTTGCCGCGGAAAAATCATCGTAGCTGGCTCAATTCGGATCCGATTTGAGAGATTAAGCTTTTTAAAAACTGTCAACAAAATTCTCTGCAAACTATACGCATTTGTCTCTGTTTCTTTGAACATTTCTCGGTTTCATTTAATTTTGCTCCGTTTCTCCCGATTTGCCTTCTAATTTGTTTATATTTCTCTTCCCCCCGCCTGACATATAGTTTCTTTCATTTCTCTTCCCTTTGTCTCTTTCTCCATCCCTCACGTTTCCCCAATATTTCCTGTTTTATCGTCTGTAAATTATCCTTCCTTGCTCTTTGCTCTCCCATTGCTCTATTTGCACCCTTTACTATGACTATTTCCCCATTACTATGACTCTTTGTGGACACCTCCTCATCGCTCTTGTCCCTCATCTTTCCGTGGTAGCATCTTCCTTTATAATATCCTGTCCTTTGCGTGCATCCGAGTCTCGTTTCGCCCCCTTTTGCTGGCAGCTTCATTTCCCCTGAAATTGGTTTCTTGTTCAGCATTTCTCCTTTTCTGGTTCGCCTCCTTTGCGTGATCCCTCCTTTCCTCTGACCTTTCTCTGTACACCTGAACGTCTCATTAGGATCCTAGCTACCCACGCATGATGGAGATTAAGGGGACATGCGAGGGCTTGTCAGTACATAAATAGGAAGAATAAATAAGAACATAAATGAGATTCACGTGTTGAGGGTGGGCAATGGAACGGAGACAAGGAGTGGAAGGGAAACTGCTTTCCTGGCGAGAAAGCCCCTCTGCTTTCTCTCTCCGTCTCCTTCCGTCTCTCTCTCTTCTTCCGTTTCTCGCTCTTTTTCTCTTCTGTCTCTCTCTTTTTCTCTCTTTTTCCCTTTCTCGCTATTTTTCTCTTCTTTATCTCTTTTTCCCTTTCGCGCTCTTTTTCTCTTCTTTCTCTCTCTTCTTCTCTCTTTCTCACTCCTTTTCTCTTCTTTCTATTCCTTTCTCTCTCTTCTTCTCTCTGTCGCTCTCTTTCTATTTCTTGTTCTATCATTCTCTCTCTTTGTCTATCAGTTTCTCCCTCTTTTTCTCTTTCTCTTTCCGTCTCTCTTTTTTCTCTCTTTTTTCTCTCTTTCTCTTTCCGTCGCTTTTTTGCTACTTCTCTCGTTCTCTCTTTTCTCCTTCTCTTATTTCTCTATATTTTTGCTCTATCTGTCTCTTCTCTCTCTTCTTCTCTTTCCCCTGTTTTTTCTCTCCCCCTTTATTCACCCTTTTCTCGCTCTTTCTTTCTCTGTGTATCTTTATTCTTTCTTGCCTCTCTCGCTTTCTCTTTTTCCCTCTGTTTTCCTTTTCTACCTCTGTTTTGTCTCTCTTTCTTTTCTCTATGCGTTTAGCCTCTTTCTTTCTTATTTCTATCTCGTTCTCCTCTCTCTCTCCGTTCTGTCTATCTCTCTCCTTCTGTTTTTGTCTCTTCTCTTTTTGTCTCACTTCAATTATTTTCTCGCTCTTTTATGATTTGGGGAACAAAAAGGAGCGAGAGGGAGGAGAGAGCGAAGTAGAGAGAGAAAGAGAGGAGAGTGGTAGAGAGAGAAGCAGAGAGAGAGTAGTACAGAGAGGAAGTGAAAGAGAGAGAGAAGAGGAAGAGAAGTAGAGAGAGAAAGAGACAGGAGAAACGAGAAAGGGAAAAGAGAATTTCTCTCTCTCTCTCTCTCTCTTTCTTTTTCTCTCTCTTTTCTCTCTCTTATTCTCTGTCTACTTCTCTGTCTTCTCTCTCTAGTTGCCTTTCGCCATCCCAGAAAGTTGTTGCCGAGTGTTCGTAGGCGATGCATACATTAAAGGTGGTTATACGCTGAGATGTGCTGAATATTGGATAATTTAGAATGATCAACACATTTGCTTTCCTCGTGTGAAGTAAATAGTTCCGGACATTCCATTCTGGGAGACTCCCAGGTACTTTGTTATTCTGTACTTGCATATACGAGGGTGTCCTCCACCGACTTTCGAGGCTCCCAATGGACCCAAAATGAATGGGATGAAGCCGGGTAAAATTAGAATTTAGGCCCCAAATAAAATCTGCCTCCTAGAAAAAAGGGAAAGTTAACTTTCTCCAATGTTAAAGTTACCCCCCAAAATCTTCCCTTTTGATCTTAATACATTTTAGAGAGAGTTACTACGCAATTTCTTGGAGCTTTTTTTAACAACTTTATTTGGATATTTCGTATTCATTGGAGGATCACACGGAGAAGGCTTGGAATTGTCCCGTTTATCGTTATTCGATTTCTTATTTTAATGAAATTAAACTACTTACAACGTCCCCGACTTTCTCTTTGGACTGGAGCATTGCGATAATTGGATGTTTTTTTAGGCGGAGATTCTCTCAATTTTCCTCTTTGGGACAGTTTTTTTTGGGAGGATTTTCAAGGCTTTGGTGAAGAGTTCATTCTCGTTAGGGTTTATGAGGCAATTTCGTCGGGACTTTCCTTTCTTCTTTACTTTCCCCGGCTTTCTCCCAATGAGAGTAATTATGTAGTACATGTTCTCCAATGGATTTGAATTGCAGGGTGACACGCTTTTACACTATTGTAGAAGTGCTTTGCTTTTATTTCGGGGGAATTAATGAAGATATCCTTGGACTTTGAGCCTTCCTTGGTTTGTTTTGGAGGTGAAAACAAGGAGGATTTCTGTTCCTAATTATTTCATAAGGCACGGAGCTAATTAGTAACGAGAGTATAGTTTAATGGGGACGGAGGAATCAATTGCCCTTGGGGATGATTAGGCTTCTGTTTGGAGCCAGTCCAATGCGGAAAAGGCCCTGAAGTTAGATAAACATACTGAAATAGATTCAAATTAATTAGCATACAAAAAAAGTATTGAGTTGACATCGAAATGTTGCGTGGGAAAACAAGGAAGAAGTGGTAAAAACAAGGAATATAGATCAGGAAATACATATATAGAAATAAACTGAATCTATAGAAAGCAAAAATTTTGAAGAAAATGCGAATCGAGGAGGTTCACGGGGAAATTCAGAAGGAGGAAGTATTTAAAATAGCTTGGTAAAAAAAATTTAAAATAATGGTTGAATGTACAAAGTTGATCAGGAAAATTATGAGAAACTAGAAGACATTTCGGAGATAATACGCACAATTGTGGAAAATAACATGTGTAGGCAAAATTGGAAAAAAAACAAAACAAGTTTGAGAAAATACAAAATAATTTGAATGGAACGAACAATAGAACAGATATACATTAATTGGGATAAAATGCATAATAATTCAAGGCAATTGCGAAACTATTTGGGAAAAAATACAAAATACTTTTTGTGAAATTACAAATATATTTGGGAAAAAATACGAAATACTTTTTGTGAAATTACAAAATTATTTGGTGAAAATACAAAATAAATCCGCAAAATTGCAGAGAATTGAGAAACGTTAAAAGAGAGTAAACAAATATTCACAAGATGTAATTACAGCGAATGTAAGGTAAAGTAAATTTCGCAAAAAATTCAAACCTATCTATATAGAAAGGAATAATTAAGGAGATAACACAAAATATTCGGAGGGAACGACGAAATATTCATAAGAAAATCCAAATAATTCGAAATAAAATACAAAAAACAGACAAATTACGGAAAACTTCGTCGAAAATAAAAAATTTAATATGTAGTAGAAAATACAAAAAAATACAAGAAATTAGGATAAGATACGACCAATAATCAGAAAACACAAATATTTAGAACAAGATACGACCAATTATATGAAAATACAAAACATTTGGAAAAAATACGGGAAATTATAAGGAAAATAAAAAAAAGATACGAGAAATAACAAGAAAGTACCAAAAGTTAGAAAAAGATACGAGAAATTACAAGAAAATACAAAAAATTAGAAAAAGATACGAGAAATTACAAGAAAATAAAAAAATAGAAAAAGATACGAGAAATTACAAGAAAAAACAAAAAGATACGAGAAATTACAAGGAAATACAATAAATTAGAAAACGATATGAGAAATTACAAGGAAATTAGAAAAAGACACGATAAATTACAATTAAATTAGAAAAAGATACAAAAAATTACTAGAACATACATTTTTTAAATACTTCAAATTATACAGCAACAGGACCAAATCAGTTTAGCAGAAACTACAGAACCATAGTAGCAAATCAAATCAATGTATTTTGGAAAAAGTAATTGTACGTTAAAAAACAAGAAAAAAGAGAGCCCCTAATTGATTAAAAATGTAGACCATCACATAAATTAAAGACGAAAAAAATATGCAATGCATACTGAAAGGTGAAAGTAAGAAAACTTCAAAGGCAACAAGCGCCATTATATTTCAGAAGGGGAGTTCTCCGATGAATTAACGGAATAGAAAAAAGAAAACATGTACATTACGTATAGAGAGTAAAATCAGTACGAAATTAAAGTACAAGCTTATACAGTCGAACCTCTCTATAACGGTTCCCCTTAAATCAGCATATTTCCCCCGTTATAACGGAAACCCGCTACAGAGAACAGAAATTTCTGTGATAACAATTGGAGAAAGTTTTTGAGCGAAGCATTTTAAGCAACCGGTATAGAGAGGAAGCCGTTATAAGGGAGCCCGTTATAGAGAGGTTCGACTGTATTAAAAGGAAGAAAGCAAAACAAATGTTTAAATAGTAGACCATAAAAGAAAGTTTAAAAAGTTTGAAGTAATAAAAATAAATCCGAAAGGTTCTAATCCAAATCAACAAAATTCGAGAAAGCCTTCAGCTACAGCTTGAATAAAGAAAGGCCAAAAAAATCCTAATATGAGAAAGGAGAACGACAGGATGCAATTAAGATCAAAAACAGCATTAGCCTCGCTTTTCTCCAGACTTTCTAATTCACTAATTACTCATGACTGACTCCAAAGCATCTTCATTCCGCTCCTTTGAAAACCCTGCTGACTTTCTTTATTCAACCCTTTCAGCGACCTTCTTTATTCAGCTCTAACGTCCAGGGTCCAAGAAACGATATGCCCCCTAAACAATAAGATGCTACAATGCTGCAGAACAGAAAAAGCATGCCCCATGCAGAATTTTATTGTGAATCTAGAAAAAATATTCCCATTAAGATCAAACGCGAATTGACCAAGTAATGGCGAGTTTTCTACGCCAAGTTTCGAAAATGAGAATTTTGACTAAAATCGAAACTTGGTTCTGCCTTTTCGGACCAAAATAAATTTGCAGAGCTTGTTTCTAGCGTAAAATTTAATGATAAATGAATTAATAACACTTCTGAATTACTTTTGTTGCAATAAAATTATTAAATTAGCAATTCTGACAAGTGACTCTAAATGGCTCACAAACACGTTTACGCATGCGTTCGATACTCTCTTAGGGCAAAAATATTAAAATTATTTTATCAAAAGCTATCATTTTCAAATCTGCCATAAGTTGCTTTTCATAATTTTTAAGACGTTAATTTGTTTAAAAATTGTTTTTATTTGAAATTGTTGATGGTATAATTAAAAATAATAATTTCGTCAAAAATTCCTATTTTTAAACTTGGCATGGAAAACTTGACTTCATTTGGTCAATTCGGGTTTGATCTTAATGGGATTATTTTTTGTAGATTTGCCATAAAATTCTGCTCGCTAAAAAACACGCTTGCTCCATTTTGTACGGATGGAAGAACATGAAAAGCTTTGTCCCTAAAGACAAACAAAAAAGTAATTTTCTCTAAAATTTAAATTTTTAATTTTTTAAGAAAAAACCGTCATAACTCAGCCAATGTTTGTCGGATCACGATGAAATTTTTTCCTTCGATCCACATTAACATTCTGCATGGAAAAAATGATTTTTTGATTTCGCAGCAATGTTGCATGAAATTGTTTCGGGTGTCATACAGTTTCTTGGAACCATGAACATATATTCCATGGATCCATTTGGAGATTTCTGGCCATCTCCAAAGAGCGTATACACGAATGTGATAGCAAAATTTAATCTTCTGGAGCACTTTCATCCAAAATGCATTGCATTTGTCCTTATGCAATTCAAATTTAGTGCCATTTAGTGCCCTTGAAAATGGGTGAATACACTACAGTGGAGTCTTTTTATAACAAGTCTCTTTATAACAACTTTTCTGTATAACAACATTACTTTTTCCGCAGATAAGCTACATATTTTATGCTCTATATAACAACTTTTGACGGTAACAATATTTTTCGCCCTTCCCTTCAGAGTTATTATATAGAGACTCCACTGTAACACGAATCCAATGGAGACATTTTTCCACCCACGCGCGCGTAGAAATGTGCATAATCACATTATAATTTGGAATAAACCGGTGTCATTCAGCAGCTGGAACGCGTCTATAAATTTAATGAGAAAAGAGAATCAGGAAATATCACAAGATGTCTCGTAGAACAAATTTTTTTTTAGATTTATTGCCATTAGAGGTAAACTCAGTGGTTGAAATGTAATTGAGATCACATATGTACATATATGCATGTATATGTACATGCTGTATTTCCCTGGAAAATGAGTTTGAAGCTCATTCGGTTGGAATTAGATCAGTCGTCCTAATTAAGTTTACGCTTTCTCCAGATTTCCTCAATTTTCCAGTTCTATTTTCGTCTTTTCCGAGTACTCAAGGTTAAATTGGGGCAAGCCGAGCTCAGGGGGCACAAGCCTTTCATGTTCATTCGGAGATCTTTCCGTTTCCATTTGTGAACATCATAGAACTTTGCCTTTCACAAATTTTCTACCTCACGGACTTTTCTTTTTCCCTTCAGAAGTGATGTTGGCTGTTTTTATTTGATTCTAAACCCAAATAAATAACACTGTGGAATTACTAATTACAGTGGACTCTCGCTATAACAACCCTGAAGGGAAGGGCAAAAATGGTTGGCATATAAAAAAGTTGTTATATGGAACATTTAGTATGTACACTACATATACGAAGGGCGGAAAAATATAGTTGTTATAGAGAAAAAGTTGTTATACGGAGAGTTGTTATAGAGAGAGTCCACTGTATAAGTTACCTAATCACATTACGGTGCTCTGAGTTGGACATAAATGCAAGCGGATCACACTGTGGTCCTTCGAGCAGGATATGGATGACGTTCTGTACATATAAAAAACTCACTTGTGAGGGCTCTTTCTCTATATTGGTGGGAAGTAATATTTCCAGCACATGCTTTCTCCAGTTACTAAAGCAGTTACAATCGACTCTCTTTATAATGGGCTCCCTTCTAGCAGTTTTCTCTCTACAACGGTGGCAGATAATGCTCTCCTCAAAAACTTTCTCCAATTTCAACAAAGACGTGCCTGCTCTCGACACTATATTTTGTCATAACGGTACAAATTTGCTGGTTTATGGGGAACCGTAATAGAGGGAGCCAACTATACAGTGAAGTATCTATACAACAAGTCTCTTTATAACGACAATGTTGCCCGTTAAAGAGTAAAACCGTTATTGAAAACAGAAATTTCTATGTTAAGAATTGGAGAAAGTTCTTGAGGGGAGAGTTTTTGGCTGTTGTTATAGAGTGTGAACTGTTATAAGGGAGGCCGTTATAGAGAAAGTCGACTGTAATGGAGAAAATTAACTGATTTTGGGGAACCTTTAGATAGAGAGTCCGTTATCTACCAAACTGTTAAATAGTTAGCCATAATATTGTCCTTAGAGCAGGATTTCAGCAGTTTTTAGCTATACAGTCGAACCTCTCTATTACGGTTCCCTTTAAATCAGCATATTTTCCCCGTTATAACGAAAAACCGTTATAGAGAACAGAAATTTCTATGTTAACAATTGGAGAA
>JAQGBT010002596.1:0-23219 GCA_034698585.1 Disparrhopalites patrizii | reverse complement strand
TCATTTTTATTTTGTTTCTTTATTTTTCTGTCTCTCTATTTTTCATTTTTATTTTGTTTCTTTATTTTTCTGTCTCTATTTCTCATTTTTATTTTGTTTCTTTATTTTTCTCTCTTTCTTCTCTTTCTTTATTTTATTTTTTTTCCTTTTCCCTTTATATCTTTTTTTGTCTCTGTCTTCGCTTTTTTCTCTTTTTTTCTGTCTTTCTGTATTATCCGTTTATATATTTTTTTCTCTCTCCATTCTTTCCTTTTATTTCTCAAGCAAATTTGTCCGTTTTTCTGCCTTCTCTCATCGTTTAATCACATTCCTCTCCCTCTCTCTTTCTCTCTGACTAATTCTTATCAACCTTTCTCTCTCTCGTTCCCTCTCCCAATCTCTCTCTCCCTCTGTCGTCATCTCTCTCTCTCGCACATCCTTCGAATGTTGATAACAAATTAAAGTATTTGATACACATACCCAGAAACGTAAATAAATTCCTCCACACTTATCACTGGGAATGGGTGAGTCGTGATACGCGAAAGAGAGAGAGAGAGAACGGGGAAATACGATAATATTTCATCTCGTGTTGATACAAGAAGAATCCTTCCCAAGAAATATGGGATCCTTCCTATCTATAACTGCTGTAATTGGCATCATGTCATCCCAGTCTCAGTAGTCCTTTTTTTATTTCTTTTTCTCCCCCTTCCAAACCCGGGAAAGTTCAAAACCACAGAAATGCATGGATAAATACAAAATAAAGAAAGTGAAAGCTAAAAAACGATTTCCTCTGTACATTTAATAGCAGAGAAATTACCTACAAACATCCCCGCAAAACAAAAATTGTGAAAAACTCAGCGATACTTAATTCCACCAGCAGAATAATTCTTGGGGAAAATCCTCATCAGCATGCACATGCATTTCAATTAGCACCAAAGGCTCCGCCTGCAAATCTCCATGGGTGCACGTGTATCCCAATAGCCCTACACATACATACGGGGAACGGACAAAAGCAAATGATCCTGTGACGTGACGGAATTTTTATTTAGTGATTCCATTTCAAATGTATTTATGCAATTGCGTTCTGCAAACACAAAGACTTTCTTTTCTAAAAGAAAGAGTACCCATATTATACAGGATTTTTCTCCTTTTGCTCTCCTCCGACTCATCCTTGAGACGGCGAGACGACAGTGATAACATGAAACAGGATCATCTCGCACTCTTCTCTCAAAATGTCTGAAGGGGACGCAAGAATTGTAGTAAATACAGAGATAATTTGAACAGAAGTTTTCGCCAGAGAAATAAATGCAACAAAGGTACGTCAATAAGAGGAGAATGAAAAAGACAAAGAAAACAGAGAAGAAGCAAAACAAACAAAACAACGGAGAAAGAGCAAAAAAAAAGAAAACAGACAAAGAGAAAAATAGAAAGAAAGAAAACGGAAAAACGGAGAGAAAAAGAGAGAGAGAAAGAGAGAAAGAGAGAGAAAAGTCCTAATTTGGAGACAATTTGCGAATGAGCTTTTTTCCATGAACCTCTCCCTTCAATGTCATTGAAAGAGAGAGAGAGAGAGTGAGAGGGGAAAAGCTGGAAGTGGAGTGGTGCTCTATATAATTGTATTTGATAAAAAAAAAGTGGATCCCCCGGGCAAAATCAAACATATTGTCACCCCAGCTCATAATTCTCCTGCAAGTCCCCGGGTTTTTAGTCTGGTCTTCAGGGAAAAAGGCATTGAAAAAAGACGCGAAAGAGAGAGAGAGTGAGAGAGTGAATCTCCTAGAATTTTATAGGAATTCCCCCTTCCTTATACATTTAGCTGCCTATGGCGGAGTCAACTATACTCGAAGAGAGAGCGAGGGAGTGCGAGAGAGAGCGAGAGAGAGAGAGAGAGAGAGAGAGTCAAACGCTCTAAACAGACTTGACATCAATGAGAATATAGAGTCTGGCTCAGCTCATGTCTCTTCTTCTTCTCCGCCAAATCATAAGCTTACTATATAGTATCTCCTCACTTCATTCTCTCTCTCTCTCTCTCTCTCTCTCTCTCTCTCTCTTTCTTGCACTCATTTTCTTTATTTCACTCTCTGCCTCTCTCACTCTAATTCTCTCTGCTTCTTTCACGATTTCTTATTTCTTCTCTCTCTCTCATTCTATCTTTCTCTCTCTTTCTCTTTTTCTCTCTTTCTCTCTTTCTCTCTTTCACTCTTTCTCTCTCTTTCACTCTTTCTCTCTCTTTCTCTCTCTTTCTCTCTCTTTCTCTCTCTTTCTCTCTCTTTCTCTCTCTTTCCATCTCTTTCGCTCTCCCTCTATTTCTCCTTTTCTCTCTTTCGCTCTCCCTTTCTCTCTGTTTCCCTCTCTTTCAACCTCTTCGCTGTCCCACTCTCTCTTTCTCTACCTCTGTGCTTTTTGCTCTGTCTCTCTCTCCTTCCCTCGCCCTCCCACCCCTCCCTAAATGTGACGGAGTGTGTGAACAAGTTTGGCAGGAGCAAAGTGTTCCACCAAAAGCCTCTTGCATAATAAATACAACGCAATGCGAGCTCCTCCATTCTATGTGTATGTACCTACATGGAAATAGCATAGCTATACAGAAAATCCTATACATATAGCCAGTAAATATGTAATAGGAATATAGGGGGAAAGTAAGAAAAAAAAAAGCGGGACGACAATCATAGCTAAAATGGCTTGGGAGCCTCGGTATAGAGAGAAAGGCTATAGTTTTCAGTAGAGTTCGGATACATCATCATCATCATTATCATCTTCATCCTCTGGCTAAGTTCACACACTCCTCCTTGCGTCTCTTAGTCTCTCTCTCTCTCTCTCTCTTGAAAATAATAATGATGATAATAATAAGTGAGCAACAACATGAGCTTTCATATAATAAGTGTTCTTACACAATTTGTCTCTCTCCCTCTCTCTTTCTCCCTTGCTCATCTCCCTGTTTTTTGCACGACATCACGGGGTCGCGAGTGCGGGAAGTGAGAGAGAGAAAGAGAGAGAGAAAGAGAGAGAGAAAGAGAGAGAAGGAGAGAGAGAGAAGAGAGAGGGAAGGAAAAAAATGGGAGAGTTGAAAGGTAATTATGGTGGGTGGCATAAAGTGCACAATGAAATGCAATTAGCTTTATGAAGAGAAATGGAGAGACAAAGTTGACAGAGTGTCAAGTGAGCAGCTTCTCGAAGGAGGGGGAGACTATGTATGTAGGTAACATAGAAATATGTGTATATGTATATCCCTTCTTGGGATTTTGGATGCCGTATGGTCGAGGAATTCTGGGAGAAAGAGAGAGAGTGAGAGAGAGAGAGAGATTCGGGCACTCCACTATTAAAACCTCTGGAGGAGGGAGGAGAGCCGTGGAGTTAAGGAGGAGGTGAAGGAGGAGGAGGATGAGGAGAAGAACGTTACACGGGATGTGGATTCCCACGAGACTCTCAGGACAAATCGTTCTTGATTTTTATGGCAAATCGACACTCACACATCCTACCTCCACAAATCTCCGTTATAAGGCAATCTTCTAAACAAGGATTTCCTCCAGACGAGCAAACCGACAACCCGACTAGAAGGAGCAAAGCCTTTCTTTCATATTAGGCCATGATTTCTTCCGTTTCTCTCTCTCTCTCTTTCCTTCATTTTTCTCCTGGCTTTCTCTTCCTTTCTTTTTCTTCCTCTTTCGGTCTTTTTTCTCTCTTTCTCAGGATTTTCATTTTTTCTATTTCTTTTCTTTCGTTTTTTCTGATTCTCCGTGTTTTCTCCCTTTTTTATTTCTCTCTTTTCTGTTTCTCTACTGTCTTTTTTCCCTGACTTTCTCTTTTTCTTCTTGCCGTCTTATCTTTTGGTCATTTTTTCTATTTCTCCTTATCTCTCCCTCTCTTTTCTTTTTACCTCGCTCTCTTTTCTCTTTATCTCGCTCTTCTTTCTCTTTATTTCGCTCTCATTTCCATTTATCTCGCTCTCATTGCTCTTTTTATCTGTCTATTTTCTCTTTTTATCTCTCCATTTTTTATTTTTAGCTCTCTATTTTCTCTTTATCTCTCTTTATCTAACTATCGTTTTTCTTTTTTAGCTCTCTATTTTCTCTTTATCTTTCTTTATCTCTCTATCGTTTTTCTTTTTTAGCTCTCTCTTTCGTTTCTCATTTTTTACCTTTTTCTCACTCTCTCTTTTCTCTTTGTCTCTCTTTCATTCTCTTCTTGCCACTTTATTTCGCTCCTATTCTCACACTTCCCCAATCTTCCTTTTCACTGTCTCATTTCCCTCGGCATTTATATTTCGCTGAGGATCAGCCTTTCTTTTTGCATCCCTTTCTCTCATCTCCCATCCTGTCTCTGCTTTCTCCTCTCTCCTGTGTAAGAAAGTGTCTCTCTACACCCCTCTTGTTTTCGATTGTAGCCAAGTATCCTATTTTATTCCCTGTATCTCCTTCTATAAGGCCAAGGGGATCTTCCCATAGAAAGCAAAGGAAGGACAGAAAGGCGGGTCAGGCGGCCGGAAAGTGGAAAAAACAAGGGAAAGCCAAAGCTTCGGATCCCACCTAAAATCCCTTGAGATCCTTTCCCATTTAACATGAGCTCCCTTGTTCTTTTCTGGGGACTAAAGCAAATCATGAGATCACACACTCCCTCTTCTTATCTCCTCCTCCCTTTCAATCTCCTCCTGTATGTAGTCCCTAAATCCTCCTCTTTCCTTCCTTTCTCTTTTAAAGCCTCCCTTTTTTTATATTTTGCCACTTCCCCCCAATTCAATTTTCTGCTTCCCCCCACATTGGTTTGAACAACCGGAAGTAAAACATAATTCACACGTAATATTCCCCGGAGGGAAATCGGATATTAAATTCTGGTTCATTTGGGGCAAAGGGAGACAATGAGATGGGATGGGAATCAAAATACGTGGGGCGAAGATTATCCAAGAACTTTGGGAGTTACAATGAGATTATTTTCCCTGGGAGTTAGACCTCGGATTGAGTAATCACGTGGGAAAATATTTCTGGGGAAGGAGGGGAGAGAGTGAAGAGTGAGAGAGACTGAGAGAGAGAGCGAGAGGGGGATAAATTATGCAAGTCATTAGGAGAGAGGGAGGGAGAAGAAAAAATAATGAGAATATGAGAGACGACATAAATTCCGAGAGTCACATCAGAAGAACCTTCAACGCAAATGTAGAGAGAGGGGAGAACTAAGAGTCAGCATGAATATCTCTCTTTCTCTCCTCTCTCTCGCTCTCTCTCTCTCTTCCTATGTCTATCACTCTCCTTTTCTCTCTCTCTTCTTCTCATCTATCCTCCCTCTCTATCTATTCTTATCCTCTCTCTCGCTCTCTCTCTTCTTATCCTCTCTCTTCTTATTCTCTCTCTCCTTTCTTTCTCTGGCTCACTTCTTCTCCTCTCTCTCGCTCTCTCTGCTTCTCCTCTCTCCATCGCTCTCCCTTTGTCTATCTTTTTCTTTTTCTCGCTCGCGCTCGCTCTCTCCGCCTTTGTCTGTCTCTCGCATTTTCTCTCATGCTCTCTTTCTCTCACTTTCTCTCTCTTTCTCTCTCTCTCTCTTTCTCTCTCTCTTTCTCTCTCTCTCTTTCTCTCTCTTTTTCTCTCTCTCCCGCTCTCTCTATTTATTTGTCTATAAACATCCTTTTTCCTTCAAGTTTGCCATCACTCTTTTTTCCCATCTGTCACGCTCTCTTTCTCTCGTTGTCTTTTCGCTCTCTCGCTCACTTCCTTTCTTGTTTGCTATATTTCTCTCAATTTTTGCTCATTTTTCTCTCTTTCTCTCCTCTTCTTGCTCATTTTCTCAGTTTTCCCTCTCTTGCTCTCTCTTTTTGTTTGCCTTTTCTATCTCGGCTTTTTTTGCTCGCTCTCTCTCTTTGTTTCTACTTTTCTTTCTTTCTCTTTATTTTTTGCTCTGTACATTTTCCTCTCCCTGTATTTCCATGTCTCTCTTTCTCTCTTTGGTCTCTGTCGCTATTTCTCGGGCCCTCCCCTTTTTTCCTTTTCCTCTTGAATTTCCCTCGTTCTTTCCTCTTTTGTCTTCCCATTTGTGAGAAAGTTCATTCATGCTTGTATCTCTCAGTCTTCTCTGTCTCTATCTCCCTCCCTTAATCCTGGCCTTGGTCAGTATCTCGTTTCTCTTTCTCGCTACGTCTTTCTCTTTCCTTCTCCTCCCAGTCTGTCCATAGAAGACGAGAAATTCTTTTCTAAATTTTCCTCTATTTCCCTCTTGTGATCAACTGAGCTTCTCTCCGTCCAACTCTTCTCCCGTTTCTATCCAGTTCCGCCGAGGAGAAGTCGAGGAGAAGATTCTGGAAGAATTACAACATCTTTGGAAGCTGACAAAGTTTTTTGGGGAGGGGGGAAAGAGTTAAAGTTTTGATACACCTACTTATTAATAATACTACTACTACCACCAGCACTTGAGAAGTGGCTCTTCCTCTCGCCGGTTCAAAGTCGGAGTTAAATGCTCCGAGAAATTCTTCTCTCTCTCTCTCTTTCTCTCTCTCTCTCCGAATAAGAAACTTGTAACATATATCATGAGCCGTACACAATAGTTATTACACGGTTTTTCCCCATATACAAAAGATGGTCTTCTTCCCTCCAAAAAATATTTTTTTCAAAACCAGACAGAAAGTGAGGAAAACTCTTGTTCTTTCCTCTTCGTCTTTCTTTTCCACCCATACTTTTTGGATGAGCCTACAGGTTGTGTTTGGGAAATTCTCACTACTATCAAGACTAACACTTTTCTCTCTCCTCTCTTTCTCTCTCTTTCTCTCTCTCTCTCTCTCTCTTTCTCTCTCTCTCTCTCCCTTTTATTCCCGTCCTCTTGCCTTTCCCTCTCTCTCGACTCTCCGTCATGTGAGTATGTGAGTACATGTACATACCGACGAGTGCTATAGATGTACGTATGGAGTGAGTGAACTGTACACTTGGCAGTGTACACACACTCACACACATACATTTGATACCAAACACAGCGTTGGTTCTTTGGCTCCAAAAATGGCTCTCTGTATCTCCCTCGTTCTGCCTTCCCTCTCTTGGTATATACCCCGCCAGAATATTACAAGTACCCGGGTGCATACGAAAGTAGGGGAGAGGAAGAAGTTGTAGCTCTTGTAGTAAATCCGTAAAAGCAGGCTACGGAGACGGGAAGAGAGAGAGAGAGAGAGACGAAAGAGACGGGGAAAAGGAGGGAAAGAGACGGAGAGAAAGGGATGTACATTTGGCAGAAATAAAATAGTACGGGGAAAATGTAGGAGTACTAGTCAAAGAGAGAGAAAGAGAGAGAGAGAGGGACAGAAAGAGGTAGAGAGAAAGACGGGAGTTTCTTTTATACATCATACAGACACTCTCTCCATTTAAAAGCATCGCATCTTTGGAAATGCAGGAGGAGGGCGAGAGAAAGGGAGAGACAGAGGGAGGGAGTGAAAGAGGGGACGAGAGAGAGAGAGAAGCTCTCCGGGTCGAGGATCCGAGCTGGAAAGAGGAGAAATCGATATAGTGAGGCCAAGTGCCTCGACTCTCTCACTATTTTCCTTCTTTCTTCGATTTTTTCGCCCTTTTTATGTCTTTTTCCCACCATAGTAGCATACACTCCCTCTACTTACATTTCTCCTTCTCCTCTTCATATTCATGGTAGCTCTTGAGCAAGTTGTGTCCTTTTTTCTGTTCCTTTTTTATACATGGATATACATACGTATTTCTCCCGCTTCCTGAATCTCCTTTGGTAGTGACAAAAAAAAAGAGAGTGACACAGCTTTTACCCCGTGAAAATGAGTCTTTGGCAATGTCTTGGAGGAAATGCCACTGTGGCAGGAAGAGACGGAAGGGAAAGGGAAAGGAGAGGTGAAGAATAGTAATATAGAGACTTTTTTTTTCTCGGGTAACAGAGTGCGAGGAAGGAGAAAAAAAACAAGATCCATGCCCTGGAGAAATTATTTCATCTTGAATACGTTCGAGGAAAGCAATATTTCTCTACGTGGTATTTGATTACCCACCCTGGCATTTTACCTTCTTTCTTCCCCATTTCCTTGTCTTTCCTTGTCTGTGCACGGAAACAGAGAACTTTTCCCTGGGAAAAAAGAAAGTAAAAAAAAATGCGGGTGTTATATCTATATATATATTTTTTAATATTTTCCTTCAGTCTTTCAGCTCTTCCTAGTACTTCCGCCATGTACATCTTCCTCTTTCTTACCTGTGCCTTCCCATTGTCATTTCCCTTGTTTCTCCATCCTCTTGTGTGACTTCCGTTTTCCCTCATGGCAAATCCGGAGAGCTCGGATTGTTTTCTTTTTTTATACCACTGCTTTCTCTTTCACCTTTGTCTTTGTATTTTCTTTATTTGCTTTCTCTCTCTCTCTCTTTTCTTTCTTTCTTTACTTGTATCCTCGTCATTGCAAAGCTTTCTTCCTTCTACATCATGCTCTCTCTCGTATCGTCTCTTGCTCCGCCTTTTCTCGCCCTTGATCTCATCATACTCTCCCTTTCTCCTTCCTTTACTGGCGTGCGAATATACTAGATTAGGAAATAAAAAATCAAAGAGGTGGAGAGAGAGAAATTGCGGGAAACCATTCACATTGTACGTGTGCCCACTTCCAAATAAAAGATATATCCCCTTTTAATCCTTATATACATATCTCTTTATAAAAAAATATTACATCTCTTAATAACAGTCACGTACAGGATTTTCACTTATGTATGTATGTGTATACGTGTATAACTAAAAAGGACATAATTCAGTGTATGTCCAAGTGTGTGACAGTCTCTTCTCTGCCATTTTGTTTTAATTTGACTATCCACTACATCTTTCTCTCTCTCTCGTTCATATTCCTTTCGGCTGTGAAAGTCCAATAGCTATACGCTTACGTACATCTGTGTGTGTGTCATGATTGTCCGGAATTTAATTAAGAGATGCTACAACGGCAAACATCCCTTGAATCAATGTTTTTATCCAACTTCACTATCTCTCTCTCTGTTTTTTATCTTGATTCTATCCCATTTTTCTTCTTTTCATACCTTGTGGGTATTCCTTTTTATACAATGTTTATTAAGAAAAATATAGTCTCCTTCCCTTTATTTCTCTCTCTCCGTCTCTCTCTCTCTCTTTCTCTCTCCGTCTTTCTCTCTCTCGTCCTTATGGCTCTCACATAAAATTCTGAGGTGAGATTATCCATCTTTCCCGTTTGCTCTTTTAGCATGATTATATATAAATATTGTGAAGGGGAAAAGGGACGAAACAAGAGAGAGAGATGAGTAGGAAGAGCTTCGGAGAAGATTGACTCACGTCTCTTGCGTTGAAAGTAATAATTTTTTCACACATGTGAAACATTTAAGAGGTGAAAGAGGAGCGGTGGAGAGGAGTAAAATGAAGAAAAAGTAAAATTGGGAGAGGGGAAATCCATGGTTTAAATGTGTCTGCGAGACCTGAGGAGGATGATGAGGGTCCATAATTTGTTTCGAAATGTTGGTATACTGAAAGAGGGAAAGTGAGAGAAAGAGAGAGAGAGAGAGAGAGAGTAAAAGGGAGAGCAGGAGATAGACAGGAGATTTTTTTTACATGTGTGCGGGAGCCGTGCTTATGCAAGGAAGAAGAACAACAACTGATTGCTGTGGATGATAAGCCTCGGAGCCGTTTGTCATTTCCACGTGCATCACATGAGCACGATGTGTACTTTTCCCCTTTCCCCTTCAATGAGGGGAAAAAAATTAACTGCATAAGCATGTAGTGTTATTATTATTACTATACAATTTTGTTGCCAGTCATTGCCGTAATTACTGAAGACGACGAGGGAACGACGACGACAAGAGTCTCCATAAGAAGAGTGGATTTCCCCCCCTTCAACAATTTCCACTAGGAAAGCACATGTGCCACATCAACCCACGCGTGCATCTTTTTATTTGAGGATTTATTTTAAAGGAGAAAAAACTTGAATTTGTCTTGCTTCTTTTTTTTTTTTTTTGGTGCCAAAATAAAAGTGGCGTTCAGACTCTAAAGTCATTAGAATGGTGATGGAAAGCAGATTTTTATGGAAATGTCCCACAATTACATTTAAAGAGTCTTCCATATAATGCATAATTAATTCAATGTCACACTCTCAAGTGTCTCATACATGGGCTTAAAATAAAAACGGGTCTTTTTATCCTTTCGAGAATGTCGAAAGGAATTTACGTGAAATGTTATCCTTGTATATTCATGGAAACTAATGGATTTCTTGTTGTCTCTTTCTTATTTTCATGCACACGTCAAGCAGGAGTCAAATGTAAGTGAAAACTACCAACCATATTTCAAAATATTTTACATGCATGTTATTTTTTCTTACTAAATGTTTAATGGGATTTGCTTTTTTTGTTTTCAAATCATGCATGATGACATACTTATTTACTTTTTATTATTTGTTATTATGTATTTAATTTATTCTTTATTTTTTGATGATTTATTTTTTATATGTTTATAACTTATTTTTTATTTTGCAAAATATGTTTTTACAATGCATAGTTTTCATTTTGATCTAGTACAAATTTGTTTTCTTTTCAATTTGCCGAATAATTTTGTGAGATTTGCCTGATAAGTTGCAATGGATAGTTTTTGTTACGCTTCTGATTTTGTGTCGTCTTACGTTTTAAATTTATTGGCAAGTTTTTTGCCGCTTTTGATTCCAGCTCTTTCCCCCAAAGCTGATCTAATAACCTAGAATCAATCAAGCTTAGAAAGTGATACAGAAGGAAATGCTACAAATTTTGCAGTGACCACAAAAATCCCCAAACATCTCATACTAAATCATGGTAAATGCTTTCACAAGCATCCCCTCAAATTGGCTGACATTGTACAAAAGCCGCAATTCTGGGAAAACAAATATCTTGCGGAGAGATTTAGAAGATTCCGTCTCGGGAATATTTTAGTTTGACCAGCCCCAAATAATTTCTCAACCGTACCCATTACAAATTGTCTGGAGTTTTCCAGAAGCTGGGAAAAGTGTGACAGTAGAGGGAGAAACATGACAAGCGAAGAAAAATGGAATTCGCAAGAGAGAAATCGGGAGAAAGGAATGAACCCGGGTACTACGAGGCGAGAGCTTAATTAATAGAAATTATTTATAGACACCAAAGAGATTTATTAGTAGGGAACATTAATTTTAATAATTCCAAATTAAAATCGTCTGCATACCTTCCTGCCACACGGATTATTGCCCTCTCGCACCAGCCCCGGCCTTCCTGTCCCATCCCCATTAATATATAAAGTGCGATGGAGTTCATAATTTCCTGACGGGCAAAAGCCATATCCTTCTCGGGGTCCCCGGGTAAAATGCCACACCATTAATAACACCAGGACAAATCCTAATATCTTTTTCTAACTATAAATATACAAATAAAACCTTCCCATACATATAACCGCCATAAACACGGCCAATGCCATAGGTGATCGTGCGTGTGTGTAATCCGAGGAAATGTACTCCTTTAACACACCATCTACCACCCTGCAAAATACATCTGTATGTACATGCACAATAATACATGTGAAACACCTTTAAATATAAACCTATAGATGTATATAAATATATATATACATATAAACCGTATCCAGCATAGTAAACAAATTCGTAATTAATCAAATGCTCCGGGTCCAAGCGGGTAATAATAGGACCTGCACAACCTTAATTATTTATTGCCATGCTATATACGTGTATATATACACTTACCGCATATATTTAGGGACGTGAGGATTTCATTTGAAAAAATAACGACACATTTATTTATATCAACGACACCAACCACGGCGACGAACACACGCAGGAACTATTTTTTTTTTTTAGTTTCCTTGTACGGTTCGTGGTCATAATTATCATCATCACAATTCCTTGGACCATTAGATACGGAGGGAAGAGGAGGAGGAGGAAATTTGGTGGAGGACGAGGAGCTGGCAGTGCAGAAAATAATGTATGTAATAATAATATCTGCAGAAACCAATAATTATTACTGCCAAGCCATTAGAACCAAACAATTCCCTCCCTTTTCTCCATGTCCAAGCAATGTTTGACCACGTCATGGCTTCAAAAAAAATACGTACAAGGTTGTTAAAGGAGATCAGAGAAGGGATAATTTTTTGGTTTATAGGGAAATATATTTTTTTAAATGTTTTTTTTTAATAAAAATATTACAACCTGAGCTCAGCTTGAATTTCCGTGTAGAACCCACGGGGGGGGAGAGAACATATAGCAAGTGGGGACATTGGAACTATTAAGACCACTTTGTCATTTACTTCCATCAAATTAACTGTCATAATAATAATGGGAACGTTTTCCTGCCATACATACATATACCTAATATCCAACTTCTCCATATAAACCCGAGTAATTACTGTTGACATTTATTTTATTCACACACACCGACCTCCTCCTTAAACCTTAGACGTGCTCCATTTTCCCTCCCGCCCCATTACAACACACACGTGTACACAGTTTCACTGTGGGCTGAAATGTACGCAGTGCAATCACACTCCACACCTCCCACGTATGAACCAGCAAAGTATTTTCATGTGTTACACATCCACAAAAAAAAATATAAACTATGGTGACATTACCTTCTTTTTTTTATATTCCTCTAGGGCTTTCATTTACTATGCTCAGGAATTGATTTAATCGTCAATGGTCCCATTCTACCACGCAGATTTTTTTAAGGGTTCTCAAGACCAAAAAACAAAACAAAAAAATTTGGGATGAGTTCACAGCAAGCAAACAATTCACAATGGACAAGGGATTTTTAGGAGGCATGTAAGCTTGTGGTTTGCTTGCGGAGGGGAACAAAACAAGGATTTTTTTTAATGAGTTGAAACTTTTTTTTGTGGACACAAAGGCTTGGACATTGTTATAGATTATTATTTCCCTTTTGCAACACCTTGTAAAACTTTTTTTTTGGCATGGTCGTGAACGTTCTGTGATTTGGGGTTGAGAGACAATCGGAAGGAGAGGAAAGAGACACGAAGCGAGTGATGGGACATGAGGATATGCAGAGAGAGAGAGAGAGAGAAAGAGAGAGAGAGAGACAGAAATGCATGAAACAGCACGAGAGAGCAAAAAGAGGAACGAAACCACCGCATGAGACACATCAAAAATCAACAGAAAAATGCAGAAAGATAGGGAAGGACACAAACAAGGAGAGCAAGAGAGGGAGAAAGAATTTAAAGGGAGAGAATGAAAGAAAGAGAAAGAGAGAGACAGGAAGAAATATAAAGAGAGAGAAAGAAAGCGAAAAAGAACGAGAAAAAAAGGAAACAAAGAGTCCGAGGAAGATAAAGGAGAGGATTAAAGACACAGAGACCGAAAAAAAGAGAACCAAGAGACAGGCAAAAAGAGAACCAAGAGACAGGCAAAAATAGAGCCAAAAGGGAAGACAGAAAGAGAAGGCGGGCTAATTGAGAGAGGAAAAGAAATAGAAATGACAGGGGAATATACTGAACAGCGAGACAGAGAGCGAGAGAGAGAGAGCGAGAGAGAGTGAGAGTGAACACAAATATGTGTACAAAAAAATGTGGTGGTCTCATATGTGCGTGTCTCGTGAAGATTCTTTTTTCCTGGAGGTTACACCAGAAAGAAGGCTTCTTTACGAGAAGGAGCACACCTTTGCTCAAGACAAATCGTAAAGTAGGAAGAAAATTGTGTGTAGAAAAGTTTAAGTAAAGGATATCTGGAGGCAAGACCTCAAAAAAACAGGGGGGGAAAGCATAAAATTAAGCAATTTGCCTTCTCTTTGCGTGTACGTTATATATATTTTTCTTTTGAACCTCTGGAAGCATTCTCTTCCCCATACATATTTTGTGTCAAACTTAAAAAAAAATCCTTTTTCACCACCAACCGAAAAAAAAAGAACCTTTACCCACAAAAGAGAAGGAACGTGTGTGAAACAAATATTTGAGCCATTACCATTATTACTATCTACATCGTCATTACACTAACAAACAAACACTGTCCTGTAGGAAGAAGGAAGGAAGGTAGAAGAAGAAAAAGTGAAGAAAAAAAAAGGGTTGTATGAAAGAAAACAGAGGGAAATGGTCATAGAAATTTACAGGACAGCGTCCCCATAAAGTACGTGCGTGGACGGATAAGCCTTTTCACACAATCCACCAATTAGTGGAGGAGATGCAGGAGCATCTAGTGGGAGCAATTTTTTTTCTAGTCTTCCCCTCCCTTTCAACGTGAATGTCTCCTCCAGTCTCACTTTCTTACTCAGCATCTGCAGGACTCCATATATACTTGCAAAGGCCCTCATTTAGTAAACATGACACGTGGCATGCCCCAATGGATGCTCTTATGGACCGGCTCCCAAACTAATATTGTGTGGGATGTGCCTAATGATGACTCAAGCAAAGGATTCTCCTTGTTTTCCCCCCATAAAGTAGGCTTTCATTAACACAATCAAAATTGACCAAAAAAGAAGCATCTTGAAGATTCGTTTGTATTATGGCATCCTCAGGTTTCCCCTTCCCCACCAAAGTGCATTACGTAATAATGGACTTATACCGGTTGATCCCACGCGCGTGGGCTGAACCATGTCCATGCTCGTGTATGTGCTATAGGTGCATGTGGATAAACATGAGATTAATTGGGAACGTGTTGAGGAAAATGCTGTGTCCATTTGTGCAAATACCGAATATAGACATTATTGAATCTCTCTCTCCTTCTCTCGCTTTCTCTCTCTCTCTCTCTCTCTCTCTCTCTCTCTCTCTCTTTCTCTTTTGCACTCCTTGAAAAACCTTTCTTTCATTGTTTGCCCAGTCTAATCCATCCTGTTGATTTTTTCCCCTTTCCTTCCCACCGCCCCATTAAAATCTATTATCTCCCAGCACCATCACCATGAACGTTGACTCTAACGTTAATTGTAATGATGCCTACTGTGGATTATTAACATTGTGTAATCCCAACATGCTAATCATGGGCAAGTGTGGCGAAAGGAAAATAATTACTTTGGCCCTCATTGACAGGTGATGGAGGAGGCTTGTCACGATGGGTAATTCCCCTCTTCGTGACATGTTATTAGCAGTTACTGAGAAACAAGTAAAAAAAAACATATGGCATAAGACTCATCTGCTATAATAGAAATACCTAGAAATGTGCAGGACCAGGTGTCTCCCCTCGGGGAAAGCTATCCGTCCATTCCGGGAAAAGTTTTTTGGGGGGTATTTTTTCGAGAAACCTTTTACAATTAAAAATCAAGAGATGTAGTGTCTCCCACAGCATCCACATTAGTCCAGGGAAAGGGAATTTTATGGTGAAAGAAGGGGTCTATGTTCCTTGCGTAGGCCGGTCCCTATCACTTATCAATAATGGGTGGAATTATTTCCCCTGGCTTCTCCTTTACTCCCCGACAGATAATCAAGAGAAAGCATCTCGTATACATTCCAGTGGAGATAGTCCAATACGATAGAGTTGAGAGGAGATTAAAGTCAAGGGATATTTCCGCTTATCAGCCAAACTAAAATGCAATTGCCGGGTCTTCAAGCTACAAATCAGTGGAGGGAAATTGTTAGGGGCTTAATTAGGGTGAAATGTAAATGGATACAGCCTATAAATGGAGAAGAGCATCCAACAGTTGATTTCTTCTGGGGCTTCCCACCTTCCCTGAAAGCACTGAGCTTATACCCATGTAATAGGGAGGAATTTAGTGCATCATTTGAGTCACAATTCTCAATTTCGCCATTATAATGTGGGAGATACGCTCAGGGGCGCATCCAAGTACTGTTATTATTAATTAATGAATAAGACACGTTTGTGAGTGCGCTAAATTGTCCGATTCACCTTATCAATGCAATAAGAACTAATCATATTACGCGGGAACCCACCAAAATGTGTATAAACAAAGTTTAGGCAAACGACTTAATACGTTGGAGTGGCTTTCTCAGCTAATATTTCTTTCTCTCTCTCTATTCCTGCATTCTCGCTCCCCCTAATAATTGTATGAAGCCATTCGAAAAGGAAAGTCCTGGTATCACTCGATGAAAGTTATACCTATGTAAATTGGTTCCATACAAAGAAAATTGTTTTCCCCGTGGATGCCACCAAACTACTTATTAGAAGCTGGAGAGCTCCGTGCATTTATACCCATAATGTGTGTAGTTAATAATAAAATAATCATATAATTGGAAAGCATTATTAAATAGAGGAAACATACGTTGGAGTGAGCATGAAAGTGAACATTATACATTTTTTGGTGGATGTCTGTCCATTGCATAGAAGCATTGGAAATGTCTCCACAAAAATAATTATCCCGCATCCTCAGCCCATTCTTAGGCGGAGAGAGTAAATTGTAGAGTAATTCGTCCCCTCTTACATGAATCTCTTGTGGGGAAATAATTCTTTTTCTTCGTTAAATGGGAAGTAAGAAGACGTAATTTTTCCATGGTGATGTTGTATACCTTTAAAGCATATTCGAAGCAGGAAAAATGAGAGGAAACATGACTTGGAATATTTTTTGTTGGAGTAGAATACTACAGTCATTGACTGCGACAGTAATTCCGGAGGAAAGTAGGTTCTCCGCCAAAATATCAGCCTTTCCAATGTCACCATAATTCCATTTAGGAATATTACATTTCTCCAGGCAAAAAAAAAAACTGTGCACAAAAAAACAAAGGACAAAATTGTAGTCATTGTAATCTCTTATAGAACCGGAAGGGAGAACTTTTTTTCAACCACATACTCACTACGTAAATAATTCCTTCAAGAAACGTTTTCTCAAACTTATTCTGACAGCTCTCGAACCTATTTTTTGAGATTAAATTCTCCCTGTAAAAGACAGAAGATGACGGTCTGGGAAGGACGTTTTCCTCCCCAAAAAAAAATTAGATCATCTCTAAGGAAGGGAGGAAAAATGAAATAAAAGCCAAGGAATTACACGGATGATGAAGGTATAATTTTTATTAAGTTAGATGGGCTCCGTCCTACCCCTTTTCTAGTCTCTCTCTGCTTGAAGGGGAAGACTGAAAATGGAAATTTATGGGTCAATTGCCTTTAACTCGACGGATGACAGACACTCGTGTGTGCATGGTGTGCCATATGTAGATAGTAGGACTTTCTTTCCTCTCAAAAAAAGGGGAACCGGTGAGAAAATGTATTAAAAATTATATTAAATGCTACTCACATCCATCTTCAAATGAACTAGATGAATTTCTCCTGGAGGGAGTCAACACTCCCGGTTATAATTCTAAGATCCGGCTCTACTACAAAGGAACTTCTGTCACACTTGCAATTTTTTCTAGAACTCCACATGGTATGAAATATCCCGGGTATTTTCTTATTACTTGTTCCTCATGTTTCCCTCTACATACATATATCTTCCAATGTGTGACGTCATGAAATGAAATGAGTTCATCTGCCTATGGAGGCTGACTCCTGCAGGGGCAAGATGCGTAGTGTGAAGTAACAAAAGAGATTACTTATATCGTATTTTTTTTTGTCTGGGTGGAAAATTGAAGATGATGGAA
Organism: Disparrhopalites patrizii; assembly: GCA_034698585.1. Lineage (NCBI taxonomy): Eukaryota > Metazoa > Arthropoda > Collembola > Symphypleona > Sminthuridae > Disparrhopalites > Disparrhopalites patrizii. Next base: position 5,801 of record JAQGBT010002596.1, on the reverse strand, counting down.
AGAAAGAGGGGAAAGACTTATTACCCTTTTCCCCGCACCAACTCCATTTCCAGACAAAATATAACCCATTCTTTTCTCCAGCAGATTCATACTCTCCTAGAATTCCTTCCCCCCGTCAGAAATTTAGTACCGCGAAATCTGATACAGGAACTAGGTTTTTCCCCTTTCCAATTTTCACCAACACCCACTTACTTTCTCCATTGGCGTCTATCTGCATATATATAATTATACAGATACATATATGCACATACGTCGAAACCCATTTGTGAACTGGCCCGTGTTATTCCTAGCAAAAGTAATCTTTAATAAAATGCGGCATGTGTGAAGAAGCAGTGGGGGCCAGGTCAAGTCTTTTCGCTCCCTGCGAAAAGGCTTGGCATGTCCCGAGACTATCATATTATTTAGAGCGTATGTGGAGCAATTCAATGTGTCAGTTATTACACCTTTTAATAATCCCTTGGAATAGTACCTGGAAAAGTGTGACTTTCATCTTTTTCGTGTCAATTGACTTTTCTATTGGATCTTGTTAACCATTTTTTCTCTCTCGAATCTTTCTCCTCCTCTCCCCTTTGCTGACGCCTTCGTGCTCACGAGTAATTACATTTAGTACAAATGACGGCACTTTTTCCTATGCTGATTTGCAACCCTTTTACCTCCGTATACTTGAATCAATGAGATGAACTCTAACTGGATGATGTTTATTCTGCACGGACCCGCGAGGGCTCTGTCAGGATATAGTTAAATTATACACACAAATATGTACGTAGTAAATCATACTAAAGAAACGCAGGTTCTATGAACCGATACAAGGAAGACCGGGAGGGAAATTCAGCCCCAAGGAAGTTTCCCTAAAATGTTCGTGGGCTGAATTAAGTTACCTTAATTTGCCTGGTGCTCACTAAATAATTCAAATTCCCAATTTGTCAAGATGAAACGGCAAGGGAAAAATATTGGATTTATTCTTTTTTTTCGACGAATGAAAAGGAACTCATGATCCTAATGCTTATTTCAAAGCTTGTCTTAAGATGAAAGGAAAACAATTTTCTCCAAATGGGATGCCACATTATTTAAAGGAGGTTTTTTAGGACCGGAGAAAACATGAGAATGGAAGGGTTAAGAAAGTGAAGGGGTACCCAATTCCTAATTTAAATACAGAACGTACATGGCATGCAAGGCAAGGAGGGAAATCTTTTCCCCTGCAATGAAATTCTTTTCCCTACAGCAATTAACAAAAATGTCTACGATTGACACTTTGGATGCATTCGCAAATGGGATTTATCGCAGAAATGGAAAGTAAACAACAAATTTGTGGCCCTTAAAAATTAATAAAATCCACCATAAAGGATTTATTATGTGAAATTTTGCGGGGATTGAAAAATGCATGTTTGTACTCATCATTTATATTTGCTTGTCCTTTGGACTTAGCCAAAATGGCCAATGTTGAAATATTTTTAGTTCTTACGCCTGCATGAGATTTTTTGCCTTATTTGGAATTATTTTGGAATCATGTTTGGGATCATTTTTTTTTTGAATGAAAGCATGTGGAATAAAGGGAAATGAAAAAAAACTTTAAATTTAAAATAAATTTGTCTTCTTTGCCTCTTTCAGACACGGACAACCAGCGAGTAATCATTTATGTGAAGGATGTCAACGACGAGTCTCCGTACTTCATTAATCGGCCTCTGCCCATGCAAGCCGTGGTTCAATTGAATGCTCTTCCTAATACTCCGATCTTCACCCTTCAGGCTCGGGATCCCGATACTGATCATAGCATTCATTACTTCATCGTCCGTGACCGAAGTAAGTGATATTTGACCTCTTCATTTTCTTACATTCGTATCTCCCTCTCTTATACAATTAGTGGGCTCTTCACGGCTCATCCCATCCATGTATTATTGTTTGGTCTATTAGCATAAAAAAACCAAGTTTGGGTCTTTGTCAATTAAAACATTTCGTGACTCCGTAACTACCAAGAAAGAGGTACAACATAATTTTCCTGGACGGACAAAAAAATATTTTTCATATGTCCATTAGTAAATAGGAAAGACGTTTTCCTATAAAATTATTACACACTAAATTACGTGTGGCTTTCCACTAATTTTTTTCTGGACTCCGAATCATCAGAGGACATACCCCATGTTGAGATTCTTCCTCTTACAATCTCCCTTTCCGTTGTGCTTACCATTGTAATTGGGTACTTTTTCCCCCTTTAAAAAAAACTGGATGCAATTATGAAAAAATCTGTTTGTACGAAAGATTCCCGAAGGGAATACCAGGGACATTTTTTTGGCTACATGGAATAAGTAGAAGAGAAACTGGGGATGTGGCACCTTCGGAAGAAAGGAGTTTTTGGTAGCGTTAATGGTGCAGGACACAAGGACTTGTGAAAAAGTTATATCCGTTGGCACCCTTACATGGTTCATTTTATGACTTGTAATGAAAATTTATGTCCCAAAGATCTTCACTTGTCATTACAAGAGCTGGGAAATTTTCTTTACGTGGAGGGGGTGAGGGAGAGGGGAGAAGAAAGAAATTCTTTCATATTTATTGTCGTCTTATATCTATGTACAAGCAAGAACACAACAATGTTCCAAAAGGGACGGATAAAGTTGGGAGAGAAACTCCTAAATTTACTTCTTCTGGACCAGCCCACAGGAAGAAATATGACATATTAAATTAACTTCCCCTTTAAACCACCTCACTACATCTTTTCTGGACGTGTTTCCATGCGAAAACTTTCTTCCATGAGAATCACAAATATTCCGGAGAGTGAGAGACAGAAAACGATGAAGGAAAGGGAACTGCAAGAAACAGAGAGAAACAGAGAAAAAGAGAGACACAGAGAAAGAGAGAGAAAGTGAGAAAAGAGAGAACGAGAGAGAACGAGAGAGAAACAGAGAGAAATAGAGAGAAATAAAGATAAATAGAGAGAAATAGAGAGAAATAGAGAGAAAAAGAGAGACATAGAGAGAACGAGAGAAAGAGGGAGAACGAGAGAGAAAAAGAGAGACAGAGAAAAAAAGAGATTGACACAGAGAGAAAAAGAGAGACAGAGAAAAAAAGAGATTGACACAGAGAGAAACAGAGAGGAAAGAAAGAATGCAACAAATGAAAGAGAAGTGGAGACCAAAAAATAAGCCAAAAAATAGAGAAAGAGGAGATAAAAAAAAGAAGCGACAAAAAAGATAAATATCAGAGGAAAAATGAAACTAAAGAGGATAAATACTTACAGAAACAAGGAGAAAGGTCATCAAAGTGAGAGAAAGACGAAGGGAGACATCAAGAGGAAAAGAGGCATTAATGGGTAGTGAGAGAGAGGAAAAACAGGTAATAAGGGAAAGAGCGAGGCGAGGAATTTTTCTGAGAGAGGGAAGGAGATCGAAGAATGTAAATAGAAAATGAACAAGAGAGAGAGAGCGAGACAGAGACTGGAAGAAGTCAGAAAAGGGTTGTCATCCTACCCACATTTAGGTCCGGCCTTGATAGAATCCGTGTACCAAAAAAAGGTGTATTAGGAGGAAGTTTAGGACTGCTTGACTGTACAGCCCCTTAACTCATTCCTTGAAGTCCTTCCCCACCAGGCCCCGTCCCTTCTAATGTCCTGCGTGGCCCATATATCATTTTGATCAGGAGCGAGGAAAGGTTTGTAGGTTGTAAATATCCCAAATAGTATAGTAGTAGAGTCCTTCCAGCACTACTACTTTGTCTCCAGCGACATGCACATAAAGTAGTAGTCGAAAAAGTCAAAAAAAAGGAGCGGGGTAATAAAATAATATGTACTCCTTCCCAACATTTAATCTTAGCATTAAAGTCGAAGCTCCTCAAGAACTAACCGCCCTTTGTTGTTGGGAGTTCATAGATGTTTATTTCCTCTGAACATTTTGTATTTAAGAAAAAATGAAAGAAAAAACCAACGAACAGAGACCAGAAAAAGAACAATAGTGTATATATTCATCCTATTTATTTTCAGTATTTTTTTCTATATTTTGAACTTACTCGTTAATCGCGTTGCTGTACTGGAAAGAAAGGCATGAGAGATTTTTGTTTCGTAAAAAAAAGGTGGACTTTTCTGTTTATCTTTAGAGAAGGTGAAGCAAAGGGTGGGAGAGAGACCGTGGTAGATCTCTCCATGACTTGACATCTGCCTTTTCCTTTCTCTCTTTCTTATTCTTCTTTGGCTCCTTCCACACTCCCACGTTAGAGTAAATGCCGAAAAAAAAGAAGTAAAAAAAACTGTTCATAATATATTCGGACCACGAATAATTTTTTTTTACTCCCTCCATTTTTCCAGCTTCATTGTCAAGTTAAAAATGTAGTGTGGAAGAATCGAGTGTATTGTGCCTCCTTAAACACCAACTTGACCAACATGAAGTTCGATAACATCACCGAACCAACTCCTTTACTATCACAGAAAGGACAAGGCACAAGAGTGGAGCCGGAGTAGGAATTTTGTACATTTTTTTTGGTTTACTTACATCCTTATGGATGATTATTATTGTTTTATCTTCTCTTTCTCTTTCTTTTTTTCTCTCTGTTTTCCTTTCTTCTCCCAACATTCTCCTTGTTTTGCATGCCTCAGAAGGAGGATGACTGTTGGGAGTGAGTCCTGCTAGATAAATTCGTGGACGAGCCAATGGGCAGTACGTCATTGATGATTTTTGACGCTGATGTAACCCTTGGATGAGGAGGGAGGGGAGCTGCAATATAAAATGAGCAATACTCCTCCTCCTCCACATCCTCCTCCGGAGTGTAATACCAATTTGTTTCTCAGTCATGTTTCACCCTCTCATCTGCTCAAGAATGATGTTGGTGGGCTCGCACACCAGGCATTTTTTTACGCATTTGATTTACATATTGTGAAAAAAATACGTATCGTCGGATTTGATCAGCTCTTCTTTCTCTTTCTCCTCTCTCGCTCACTCTCTGTTATCTCTGACTGCCTCTTTCTCCATTTATTCTTTATTCTTCAATTCATTTCTTCCTTCAATTTTCTCCTCTCGCTCTCTTCCTTTCTTTCTCGACCTCACTCTCTCTCTCTCTTTCTCTCTCTCTTTCTCTCTCTTTCTCTCTCTCTTTCTCTTTCTTTCTCTCTCTTTCTCCCTCTCTTTCTCTCATTCTCTTCTCGTTTCTCTCTCTCCTCTCTCATGTACATATTATCTCGCTCTCTCTGAAAGCAAAAACAATCCAGCAGATAACTTTTCCTTCAGCCCCCTGAATTCAGCTTGAATAAACAATCAAGTAATTTTCCTCGCTTCTGCTCCGTCCTCCTTCTCCTCCTTTTCACATCATCATCCTCCTCATCCACCTCCTCTCTACTTATTAAACCATTTGGAACGACTCCTATTATTACTCTTATTATACGACCAAAAGTATCCCCAACATTCCGGGGAGGATTCATAATTCTCTTCCCAAAAAGAAAAAAAATCGGATCCACAGCTCTGAGATTACAAATATTCTTTCTTGAAATAAATCCGAAGCGAGAGAGAAAATTCTAGAAAGGAAACCAGTTGGGAGAGGGAATTATAAAGAGACAAAAGCTTGGTACGAAGTAAGACAAGGAAAAGACAGGATAGAAGAGAGAGATTGAGAGATAAAAGGAGGGAGAAAAATATGAGCAAGAGTGAGAAAAATGGGAAGAGAAAAATAGTTGACAAAAGAAAAATAGTGAGAAAAAAAGGAAAGAGAGAATACGAAAGCGTGAGAAAAAGAGAAATAGATGATAGAAGAGAAAGATAGGGAGAAAAAAGGAAAGAGACAAAATGGGGGCAAGATTCAGAAAAAGAGAGAAAAAATGTTAATAT
>JAQGBT010002595.1:0-23228 GCA_034698585.1 Disparrhopalites patrizii | reverse complement strand
ACACTTAGAACTTTGTGCTTTTTGAGTGAACCAACTCGCCTTTGGAGTAAAAATTATATCGCCGGTCCCACAACAAATGTTGCTATTCCGGCCGTGAATAAAAAAAATAAGTATAGGGACTGCTGAAACTTGATAAGACATTGTACTTAAGTAGTAGTTTTATAAAGGGCTTATTCACAACGTTGTGAGGGATCCTGGCATGTTGTTAGTTGTTACACAAAGACTTGTCAAAGGAAAGCTCAACCTAATCCTTGTGTCTGTCTTTTTCCGAGAGATTTCCAACAGCCACTCTGTCAAAATAGCTCAATTATCAGGGGAAAGTCTCAACCGGCATTCTATTCTTGCTCAGTTTAGCCTGAATACAGTGGAGTCCCTCTATAGCAACATTCAATGGAAGTACGAAATTTTTGTTATAGAGAAATGTTGTTACAGAGAACATCAATAACTTGGGAACAAAATGATGCTAAAGTACAAAAATTCCATTTTAAACAGGTATTTTTGCATGTTTCAATACAAATTACAGAATTCTATTTAAAAGTTTATGATTTGGCTTCAGCGCGGTGTTTAGTTCCACCACTTTGCCCCCTCATAAAGTGAATGTTTTTATAGGGAACAATAGTCTGACACGTGTATTCTATTGTGAAGGGAAAAATATATCGTGACGGAGAAATTTTGTTATAGAAATATTGTCATACAGAACAAGTTCGTAATGTATAAATGCTACGAGGGAATGGAAAATTCTGTTATAGGGAAAATCTTGCTATGTAGGGAGGCTTGCTATTTTGCTAAAGACGGATTCCACCGAAGCCAGTCTAATCTGAATAGCCAGTTCAATACTAATTTGTTTCTTTGAGGCATAGACTGCCTTAGGTATGCGTTTTACGTATCTATAAATTACATTTATAAAGGTTTTGAATGAGTAACAATAGAAAGAGCGCCGTATTGTACTTGAATCATCCGGTTATAACCAGGTTAAACCAAACAAGACGAGACATCACAGACACAATTCGCCTATGCTGAATGAAAAGATTTTATCGGATCGAAAAATGCTACATAGAATGTTGAAAGTCAAGATTTTACTTATATATAATGTATTTATTATAGCGATATCCACAACTAAATATGGATGTGTGGGCGTAAATTAATGTAAAATTTTGTATTCATCCCTATCAGATAAGTATATCCATACTTCATTGTGTCCCGAAGACATTTTCTGGGAATCTATGTACGGCGTACGGAATCACTTTGATTGAAAGAATTCACGCGTAAAGAAAGTAATGGAATTCTCAGAAGATCAGGACGAACTCTCGACCAAAATTTAATATCATCTACTCAAAAAATGATGAGAAAATCAACGAGCAACAGCAAATATGGTAGAAAGTCACCGAGAATGCAACAAAATAATCCTCTCTCGTGCTTTATCTTTTACTTTCTCCACATTTGTGTCCCTTTCTCCATTGTTTTCTCTCCCATGTTGGTATTTTTCATTATTGTCATATTTATTATGCTTTCTACAATATTTGCTCTCCCTAGGGTCTCCTTTCCCCCTATATTTCTCACCCTTCTTGATTTATGCCCTATTTTCTCCACACTTTCCCTCCCTTTCTCCTGTGTTTGCTTTCTCTTTTTGTCCCGTTCGGCCTTAATTTGTTCCTCATATGCGTCTTCCCGTATTTTCTCTGCATTCTTTGCCCATTTCTCCATGATGCTTTCTCTAGCTTACCCCTTCAATTCCTCCCCTGTTTCATCATTTTCGACCTTGTTTTTTTCGGTATCCAATCACTTTTTTCTTTTATTTATTTAACTTGCAATTTGTACAAACCCGGCAGTGCTGGAGAAGTAAGCGCATCCTCTTTGTAATGCTGTAATTTGTGATAGCTCTCCGAATTTGGATTCCACAGGATTGCCGGCAGCAGTGTTTGAAAAATGCAGAAGAAAGCAAAAGTAAAGTGTACGGCCTTTTTGGTGTTTTTTGCAACTCAAGCCCGTTAATATGAAACGCCCACAAAGTTGACAACTTAAGAGCTTGAGTGACATTGGATTTGCGTAGGTCTAAACATGTTGAATATAATGTCGGGCATATACGACCGCCGTATTAGTATCTATGCATTTTACGTCATTCGAACCAGCCTAAGTCCATTGGAACAAATTTTACAGGGAGCGCAAAGAGCTGTAAAGGTATCAAAGCTTACAAATTGGTCAAACGTTTTGCCATGGACATATCTGTCATGTATCCTCACCACTGTGCTAATTTTTGTAATTCCAATGCATTGGAATTATAGGCTGGTTTGGCAACGAACAATATTTAAGTGCGGGTTTGTACTGTGTTAGGTGACCTGTGACCCGCAAGAATTCACGGGCAATATAACGCGCCTACACTGGTTTATCTGAAAGCACAAAATCAAAATTATGGGACTTAGGCCGGTTTGGCTCCAAATGCGTCATATGTGGTTTTTAATCAGTGACGCGGAAGCTTTGCTTGTTAAACTTTGTATGTTCATCAAGAACCACTTTCTCTTGGCTAAGCCCGGGCCTTATGACAACTGCCTGTGCTTTCACTTTTTCATTACAATCTTTGAGGATTGCCTTGGGTTCGTACTGGGAAGAAAGGGAATAACAATAAACTACACTTTCTCCTTTAAGTCTTTAAATTAAAGTTTCAATTTAGTTTTTGTCAAAGTGTATGGTGTATGCTGAAGTATGTTACAAAACCCGTTCATGTTCCAAATTTAGTTCCAGCCTCTTTATTGCGCAAGCTAGGCAAAGGCCAAACATTTCATGTAAGATGAGACCGATGAGAGCACATATCTCGTGTTCGCATTTCTGCTTTCTCCGGCATGTTTCCACGAAGAACATGTGGTATTTGCAATTCATTTGTGTGTTTGTCAGACAGCTCAATTTATTGAATTTAATCATGTTTATGCATGTTTAGATTCGGGTTTCGGGTATATTCAATCAAATACAGAGTTTGGAGGTATTCATTTTGATGTCTATCTCACTGCGCATAATAATACTAACATGTTGTACATTGTACATACATGCATATATGCATACGTACGTAGAAAAGGGAAATTCGGAAATAATTAATCTTATTAAACTGCATTTCCCACTCAAATATGTATCTGTATGTATTCGTTTTTAGTTAAATATCATCCACGTGTTCAATCTCCGCATTTGCATGAAACCAACCGGAATACGCTCATCCGGACTTGATATTATGGAAATACGGCAAAGCCCATTTATATTGCTCGTGAATATTCCCCAGAAAAGCGTTGGGGATTTATTGGTACATGCCAGCACAAAGGGAAAAAATACGAGCGAGCAGTAAAAATCTAATTATCGTTTTGCCGCAGCCTGGACAAATTCAATTTTGTTCTAATAAATTGTAGGAATACAGAGTGCCAACGAACTACACACTATAGGAAATGGGCGTAAAATTTTTTTTTTTTATTCAGCAACTTAATGAAACGGTATAGAACAGAAGGGAAAAGCCAATTTAATATTGTATTTTCTCAGAAATATGGTAAAAAAAACCTTCCAGTGAAAAACCGCCCAAAGCCAAAAGCAAGGGGAAATTTCCGGATCCAGTGTACGCATTCAAAAGAAATTGTTTCTAATTCAATAAAATAAAATACGGAATTATTAATTAAAAATGGAAGTCAATCTGCACACACTTACGAAGGAATCAGTTAGGAAGGAAAAGCACTTATTCTCAACATTGATCATTCAATCACTGGGCTTTATACAGAACTTAAAAGCACAACTAATAAAGTAAAATTTGAATGTATTTTGTAAAAACAAATTATGGACAGGGGTGAAATTAGGATTTTTTGTGGTGTTTGTTCATGCGATTAATTCCTAAAAATTTCCTGTTTGCCTTTTGTAATCATCTTGGTCACAAGTCACATATTTTCTGGGGGAAAAATTGCAATCCGACATTCAGAAATATTTCCCGTACGTCAAATGTATTTATTTTGGTCCAGTTAAACCAAATAGATGGCTTGGGGGAATCATTAGGATGGGAATTGTTATTTTATTCACATGCAATACGTATGCATATTTATGTAGTTTGTATTTCCGTACGATTCGACCTTCGATCCTGGAGAAAGCCTTTATTATTTCGCTCTATTTTAGCCTGTGCCTTCTGTCTGAAATATTGTGCTTCTACAAGGGCAAATGTATGACAGGCCGCACGCGAGGCAAATATTTAAGCGGAATCAATATAAAGTCATTACGTGCTACACAATATTTCATAAATTCCATGATATATTGCTGATTGCTCCACTCACTTTCTCCCGTCTTATATACGCTCCGTGCTTCCAATTTTGTCCTGTATTTTTTTGCTACAATTTCGATCTTACATACATAATAGTATAATTAAGTATGTATATATTTATTTGTGTAATGCGCTCACGTTTACACAAAATTAAGATCCAAGGGAATCAGTACATACCAGGGAAGCCCTGTGAGGATTTCCCTCTGAAATAAAGTATCCACTCTCCAGAATCCAGAGTATTTCTTTTGTTGTAGTACTAACCATAAGTCAAGTTCGGAATTATCATATCATTATCATCATACAGTGGAGTCTCTTTATAACAACATTTTATATAACAGTATAATGTAAAAAAATCGTTATAACGTCAGGAAATTACAGCCGCTGGTAAAAATAAAACATGTTAAATTAGTTATGTATAACAGCATTAGCCAAAAATTTCGTTGTAACGGCAAAATTTCTGGTTCCGTTGTTATGTCGAAACTACACTGTACTCGACTAGTACTCCAGTAAATGAATACGGAATTGAAACTCTCCACTAATTCCAATTTCATTTATGATTACGTGATTAGTTCTGACGCAGGACAATTTAAATAAATGAGTATAAAAAGTAAATTATCGACACTTCGAGTATTTACGAAAACGACGCAATTTTAATAATAAATTAATTTTTACTTAATTAACAATTAATTAATCACTAATTTTAAATTGTAATAATAACTCATTGGGTGAATTCTGAAACGGTAAATGCCTAATCGCAGCGTTCACACAGTTTATCAGCAATATTGTAACAATAAATCAATGGCGGAATTCTGAAACGACAAATTCAAAATGCCAAACATGGTTATCTATTTCTACATTATGTGCATGTGTCAATAATTAAGTATTAATTCACAGTATTGAACAATTTTTAATTGTTGCAATAGTTAACGTGTGTATATACATATTATGTATTTATTAAATCATGGACTTGTAAAACAAAATTTGCGTGTTTATTATGCATACATACGCAAATAAGAGCACAGTAAATATTTTTAAGGATACACTTTGTTATACAAATAAAAAATAAAACGTTATTTTTGCTAGTGCACTTCCGCTTTAACTACACTTCCATATCGGATGGCCAGGGCGTAGGCGACGGAGCTAAGGACGAAGAAGGCATAAAAGAGGGAGCCGAGAAGGCCAGCACCAATAGCATGGATGACAGATCTGCGCAAGCGCACGTGTTCATTCCTATGCCAGCGCTTCCTGGTCAAATACAGCTTTTGTCCCATCACTTGCTGGATAATCAAAGACATGAGCGCCAGCGTATAGAACAGCGCCGCGAGGCCGGGCGTAACGCGTAATTTGGACTAAAAATTTCGTCATCCAAATTTCATCTCATTTTTTTAATGAATTATTTTTCAAAATGTTATCTATACACACATAAAACTAATTATTATGTACGGATGTATTTATGTACACATATCCAAGATGCATATTGTACATATAATATTATAGGGAATAGGGAATATATCGTAGATGAAATACGAAATTTGATCATCACCGCACGGCCGTCGCAAAATCTTTACAACTCAGAAATTTACAATTGTTTTTTTTTCAAAGCTTGGGCAATCAACATATTTTTTGGTAATTCCATATAGGAGAGAGATTTCAAGAAAAACTGTATTTTGTGCTTATACACAGATGTATATTTCTACGTTAATTAAGAACTGTTCAAAATTAAATTGAATCAGCTATTTTCGAGAGCAAACATCGGCAAATTCAACGAGTTCCAAACGTATTTAATGTAGTTCACACAATATTTTTTTTTTAATTTGAAGCCCATCTTGCTCTATTTTGATATTTTGATTATGCTAAAAGCCCGAAATTGGTACCCCAATAAGGCGTTAAATCCAAAAATAAATTACTGAATTGGTGAAGACATCATTTTGGGTATTACAGCATCTTGTAGAGATAATCTAATTTTGCATTGCAGCCTCTATAAAAGTATCATTCGGTAATCTGGGCTATATAAAAAACGATAAAAACTAACGACAAAAATAGACTCCAAAATGCAAAACATCGCCAAGATTGCAAAGCCTCCAAAGAGCCCCAAAAATATTGTCCACACTAGCGACAAAAGGGGATTTTTAACCACAATTTTATAATTCAATCCAAAAAAATATCTGCCAAGATATATTATAATATTCCTGTTTTCTTACGAGTAATAAGATAATTACAGAAGTCTTCCTCCTTGGATTGGTCAACCCATTCAAAATGGGGATTTATAACGCCGCTAATCACAATGGCTCTGTCACATACCCCTCTGTCTGGGAAGTCCGTATACTCCAAGTAGCATAGAGCCCCGGCGAGAATCTTTCAAAAGTAAGTACAACATCCTACACATTTATTGTGTTGAGCGGAAATATCTTTGTATTATTTATTAAAATAATTCATATAAAAATTGTTTTCAATCAGTTCCGAAGGCAATACAGGGGCAAAGAGAGCCACGGTGATGATTCCTTTCCGCATTTTACAGCACCAGAGCGGGTTGAATCCAATGGCTTTGGTGGCCAGGACGAATCCCTCAATAATCTGGGGTTTGGGGGACACATCAACATTTGCATACTCTTTTGCATCGTCATCTAGAAAGCTTGGGAAGCCATCTGCCCCGCTTTCACCATCTTCATCTAGCTGGTCCTGTCATTAGCAAAAAGCTCCTCTATACATAAATAAAATATATATGTACTATGTATCTAATCTACGCATATACATAAGTATACACTCAATAAAGGCACATCCTGAATTGCATATACATACATCTGTAAGGGAATAATAAAATGAGAATAATTATGCGAATCCTTGGCTAACATCTTTTAAGAGAATAAAATGTCCTTACCTTGTTGCGGTGCCGTCGCTTTTTCTTCTTCCTACCTTTGGAGTCGTCGGGTGTGGTTCCGGCAGTGCTTGCAGTTGCAATAGAGAGGCCAGATATTTCGTCATCTAAAGGGGGGATAAATGGTCCCTCTGAGGGATTAGTCGAGGCTGGACCAGATTGCGATCTTTTGGGCATGTCTCCAACTTCCAATACTGTTGTATGGGACAACTATTAGCAGCTATACTCTTTACACACTTGATAAACTCCCACTGCTATCTCTGTGATACCAATCCTAGTTATCCCCAATCTTCATCCAATTCCAAACTGGTAATTTTACTTTTCATCACGTACTAGAAGGTTAAAACAATCATTTTTTGAAGTATTGAGTTTTTTCTGGAAGCCCTTTTAATTCGAATTTTTAAACTTGGTCAATAGAAAGTCACAATTCACAATACTAAAGGGATTAGGGATGACAAATGACCATGACAATGAGAATAAATTGACAATGATCCGATTTGTTTCGAATTAGTTTTGATGCGTTTCGATTTCAAACATTTAAATTCAAAGCCTGACATGAATCGAATTAAAATGAGCATGTGCCAGCTGCGACTTAGTAGCAGGTTGATTCAAATTCATGCAATACAAAATGTGACGATGCAATGATGCAACATGCAATGATGCAATCACAAAGAATGTATGTAATGTTGTAAGTTCTAACGTGTGCTTGTATTGTGTTATTGTGTCAGTATGTATGTATGTCATGTACATGCAATATTGTAAAAACAACTGGATAAGTAAAAATGAATATTTTAGTATTATATTATTATTATGTAAGGACTCAGAAACATTATTATGCACATTATTTGTAAGGACTCAGAAACATTATTATGTACATTATTTGTAAGGACTCAGAAACATTATTATGTACATTATTTGTAAGGACACTGAAAATATTTAGCTGTCGAAATGTAAATTATACTAATTATGTAAAATAGCAAAGCGCAATAATTATTATTACATATTATACTTTTGTAGAATCAATACAGAATTTACATTGCAAAAATCCGAAGCAAATCGACGCAAAGAAAGTTACACCAAATACAAAATTACTACTACTTTGAATTGAGAAAGATTGGATATTGGATTCAAAAACATGAATCAAATCAGAATCAAATAAATTAAAAAAAAAAGAATCAAGTCAAATGTCGGATTATCGAATAATAAAAAAACAGAAAATCAACGAATTTTTTCTCTGAACTGCGAATTATTCAAAAAAGTGAATGGAATCAGAATTAAATAATTCAAGGAAAAAAGCGAATTGGATTATCGTAAAATCAGAAAAAACTGTTCGGTGCATTCGATTATTTGATAGTATCGATATCTTATCGTAAATCGTATTAACAGCAGCCTTTTAAATAATTTTGTTTTTCTTCAAATTTTTGTTCGGTAGCAACAGCAATAAGCAATACCTAACTATACATAATAATAATAGCTATAATTACAATGTTATATACCTATACCTAATAACAATACATAAATGTGAATTTCATACTGTACAGTACAAGTACGGCATCATCGTGGTACAGTGGAGTCTCTGCATAACAGCACCCCGTATAACAGCATGTTCTGAATAACATCAGGAAATTCGCCGCACCTTGTACATGGCATACATATTAATTGTGTTCTGTATAAGAGCATTCCTTTTATAACAGCAAAATTTTATGTTCCGTTGGATGCTGTTATAGAGAGACTCCACTGTATGTATGAAAAATATACGTACTAGCAAGTTTCTAAAATCTCCGGGTTCCTCCAAGTAGTACTTTAAAAGAATTGTTTTGCAGTTACAGTCTATGTCTGCTTTATTAAATCTGTTTTACTTAGCCCTGTCTGTATTCCCATGATTATTTTGATGCACATAAAAACCCTGGGACTGGGCATCTTCCAAATTATCATAGGGCTCCCCATCCCCCGCCATGGGATCTTGCCCATGCCGATGATGATAATGGCGGTGTCGGCGAAAACGGGGTCTGGCCATGTAGAAAATATCCGCCGGATCTCCTGCTGGATGGTGCTGAATGGGTTCCTTCTGATTCCAGTTGCCTCGTGCTCCGCCGTGAATGGCCGTGGCGAGACACAAAAAGAAGATCTGGAAATAACAAACCTTTTTTGTATACTCGCTTTAAATGACATCGTCATGCCAGGCTGCGCTGTACTATATAAATCAATTGCAGTAAGATTATAAATTATAACTGAGCCTGATTTAACCTACCGAGGTTGCTAGGCCCGTGCACAAAAGCCCGAGGACTAACGCTCCCCAAAATTTTACGAAGGCGTACTCTATGCCAAAGCAAGAATCCACGTAAACTGCCTCTGGCTGGGGTTTCTGCAAAAACAAAATGTTCAAAAGCGTGTCAATCCAACGTACTTATTGCCAAAGAGATTGAACCAATTTTTTGTCAGTAATCGTCGTACACAAATGTCTTGGATTGAATTACCTGATAAGGATAGCAGGAAATGGGGAACTCCGCCGTGGAATTGTTGGGGTACTTGTGCCATTCCACTCGGCTTTTAATGCCACAGCATTTTCTCTGTAATCCAAAAAAAAAAAAATGTTGTGACCTTGCGACATATAATATATAGAAATGGAATGGATAATTTTCGACGTTAAAGTTACAATTTAAAAAGCCCAGCAGCCCAGCACGTGGGTATTAACTTCATTTAATATGTGCATATGTATATAGACAACTGGTCTGGGATTACATAATTGCGTTGAAAACGTACCACAATTTGTGTCAAATGCCAGCGGCTGCTCACCGGGTTCCCTTTCAACATCTCCCGCTTCATTGACTGTTCCAAGAGGCCCATGTCCGTGTGGAAATAATATGAGGTAAATGCTAAGGCGATGATTGTGAATAGAAACTGCCACGTCGCACTGCTTGCCACCTGCAGATAATTTAAAAAAAACTGAATTGTGTCATAATATACATGGAGTGAAATTATTTGCTCCATTAATTCGGTAAAACTATAAAAGCGTTGGAAAGTTCGAATCTGGGCTATTGGCTTTCAAACGGATGGAATGTAATATAAACCAATTGTATGAATTGTACAAATGTATGTATAACGATCACATGCATATTTTCATTTTTCTTGCACAGCAAACGCTTGTTAATAGATTTATTTACCAACATTTTTAAAGAGAACTATGCGAAATTGAGAAAACCAAATGTTGTTTTGTGTTTTGAAACAATTGTTTCATGATTCAATGCGATAGTTTATTTTGAACATTAAGCTAAATAGAATAACTTTTATGTATCAGGGATTTGATTCAATTCAGGTTTTGAAACAAATTGAGCGAAGGTGAATTAAATTCAATCATTGCTATTAATATCTGCAATCTTCACAGATGTCCAACTAAATTGTGTTTCACATAATTGACTTTTTCCAGTGTTATCCTCCTTTTCATTTCCTATTTTGAAACAATTGCTACCGACATCGGAAACTGTTCGAGTGTATGCTTAGTTTCGATGATAAATTTGCATGGTATAAATGCTTTAAAGCATCGCTAATCGCCATATAAATCAATTGAGCGGCAATTCGTGCAAGCTAAAGCAGTATGCAAATAAGTATGTTATGTATATCGTTGTATTCTGTATGCGGGTTAATATACCATAAAAACTATAATGAGGACCATCCTGTGTGAATTCAATACACTGCATAGTTTAAAAAAAAAACATTAAAAAATAATTAATACCATGGTATACATCCTCTTAGATCTGGGCTTGGAAAGGCAGGAGGAGCCGCTGAAGAAGTTGAGGATGAGGAGGACAATGGCAATAATGGGGACGCATGGCATGGTGTAAAAATTTGGACAAAGTTCCCTCGACTTCAATTCAATCTCCACGGACTCGGTCCTATCAATGCAGTCGTCATAATGAGAGCCATACGTTCTCAGAAGCTTTTCCCACGCAAATGTCTGTGGCATGGCCGTATAGACTTCGTGGAATATCCAAGACCACAAACCAATTTGGGCCTGGGCATCATTAATACATATATTTTCAAAGAATTCTGCATAGTACTTACTTTATACCACATATTTAGGTGAGTAATTTATTTAAATGTTGTGTGAAGAATACATATATATGCGCATTAGTTATATGTACATAGTTGTCTAGGGACGTAAGAACAAATGCACTGCTTGCCCACCAGGTAAAGTCCCAGAATAAAAACGCCCGTGCATTGAAGGCAACACAAGGCACAGGCATCCGCCGCAAAGGCCAAGACTCGTCTCTCATCCGCTTTCCCACCTTCAATGGCCAATCCGGGCTCCATGGCTCCTTGTGTTTGAGTTTGGCTTCCCCGCATGCTTCCCTCCAGGTTGGCTATGTAGTTAAGGGATAATCCAGGAGAGGGATTATTGTCACTTCCATCTCGCCTGGGGGGACTTCTACTTCTTGATGACGGTCCCATATTTTTTTTTAGGTCTTTCACATTTGTGTAGAATGAAATACTTTTGGCCGGTAGCTGTATCAGTAATCGGTAGAAGAGTTCCCTGAACTCTGCAGCAATTTTTATTTCTTTATCATTTCTAATTTTACCCACCGATTAGAAAAGAGTAGTTCGCGGGTATTGAGTTCTCATGTTCCGCATGACATGTTTTAGGAGCCCTTCGTTTCTTCTGGTTGCCTTCGTTTTATGACTCTTCGTAGTGGATAGTGGATATGTATGACATCCTGGGTGTCATATAATTGTAGTAAAAGTCCGAAGGTGCAAACACTACACCTTGCTCTGGTAAAAACAGGTCCATATATTTATTGTATGACAGAATCGATACAGCATTTCTGGCAACTTGCATTGACAATATAATATGTATTATTTATTTCATTACATATTATAGGACCTAATTGTACTCTAATTAATTAGTATGGTACTAAGTAAAGGTTAGGGTTTATTAGGACCAACCTGTTCTAATAAAAACAATTTTTATTGATAATGTTATATATATATGATACTATATGTACATATATTATATACGTATGCACGTAAATATAACAGTTCGGGAAATGTTGATTACAAAGCGTACTAACTTGTAGTCCGAGTTCTGGCGAATCCACGATGTCGGTTTTAGTCGACAATCAATTAATTAAAATATAAAGATTTAATTTAAATCAGTCATAAAATTGAAGCTCATCAAAGAGATAAGGATGCCAAAAGGAAACCACATGAGATACATTTGCAAAACAATCTATGTGATAAAGTATTTCTGGACAGCTGGTTAAATGGAGTATCTACAGCTGAGATGGAAAAATATTGAGATAATTGTGTCAGAATTCAGAATGTTTTTTCCATTTTGAAAATACAACGCCATGGCACTTCGTTTATTTTTGCTTTGTGATTTAGCCATACGAACGTTTTATACTATATAGTCTATGCACATAGAAGATATGTTGTTTTGCTCTTTCCGTAACTTCTTTGCCAGCCTTCGAGTCTTCAGTGGGCCGTTTCCTCTCACTCAATTCACTTCTTGGCAACTACTGCACGGTTAAATTCAGCATGGATTTTTTCCCATGTCTGCCTCCTCGGGTCTAATTACATAAGCATTATCTTCTACTCCTGCGGCAAGACGGAAAACGTTCGATCTGAATCTGACTGGGTACTTATTTTTCTCATCCTTATTTTCCTCAAAATATAGAAAGTCCAAAATAATTTATCTATATTATGTTCAAGAATTTTTGCCTCCTAGGAAAAAGCACAATCCACGAATGAGATGAGAAAATATTGAGATTGTTGCGATAAGCCAATTTAAAATTATTATATGCATATGGAACATGTCGACTGCCGCTAAAAAACAGAGAGTCCCCTAGGTACATTATTTAATCATCTGCATTAAACCTCGTAGAAGGTAAAAGAGAGCGTACAGAAAGTAAAAGATTGCGCGAAGAATGTAAATGAGCGCGCGGAGAAAGTGAAAGAGTGAGCCCAATGTGTGAAGCTAGCGCCCCGCCGGCAGTGTAACAGATCGCATTGAGTAAACGAGCGAGCCCGTACAGCTAACGATAAAGCTCGCCGAGTAAAGTACAGCGCCGACCATGCAAAAGAGAGCACCCGCAGACTAAAGGAGAGCGCCCGCAGAGAAAACGAGAGAGTCCGCCAATTAAAAGAGCGCTCATGGAGTTAGAGGGAGCGCCCACACAGTGAAGCAGGGTGCCAACCCAGTGATAGAGAGCGCGCACAGAGTAAACACTTCTCTACATTATTTATTTTTTATTATTATTATTTATCTATATGTACATCAACATTTTTAACATTATTTTAGGCACCTTTCGTTCGTATAAGGTTCATATTTTATGTTCTATATTGCAACTTTTCCCTGTATGTAACAATATATCCAGAGCGGAGGAGATATAGGGGAAATATGCATTGTATTGATGTACGTGTTTGTTCTGGATTTAATGTAATTAATTATTGAAATGTTTATGGAACACTTGTTTAATTTGCTTGGAATAGTGGTAAGTGGTACCTTCCCATGAAATGCGATCACGCATTGACACGAATGTCACACAGCTATATAATATGATAATATAATAATAATAAGGTATTAAGTCGTATGTACAGTCGACTCTCCCTATAACAGTCCCCTGTACAACAGTACTCTCGTTATAACAGCAGCAAAAACTACTCCCCTCAAAAACTTTCTCCGTTTGTTAACATGGAAATGTCTGTTCTCTATAACAGTTTTTCGCTATAACAAGCGAAATTTGATGCTTTATAGGGTGCTGTTATAGCGAGAGTCGACTGTATATATGATGTATGCATGATGCTATTTATGATCTCGCCTCTCACACCCCTGCGCTGTGGTGCGGTGCAAAAATTAAAATTGCGCTACCAGCCCGTCCAATGTCGTGTTTCCGTCCATATTTTTTACTTACATATATATGTACAAACTAAAAAGATGTCGACGATTAAATTAGCAAATAAACACACATTCACATAACTAATGACGATGACATACTTAATTTTGTATAGTATTGCAGAATCGTTAGGTTACAACACTCGAATAAATTCGACTCATAGACTTTTTCCGTAAGCAATACATAACGCAACTCTGGTAAATAGTAGACGCATGACAATATTTACAAATAGTAAATCAATCATAAATAATAGTCATTATGGATAATTGGAGCGGCAAGGGAAGAACTCACCAGCAAATGGGGAACAACCCAACCGCAATTGCACCCTCACATATAAACTTACGAAAAAGCACTAAAATCCACCTACACACACGTTCCAATAATTATGTTTCTTGTTTTGTATTACAAAGTAAGAAATAACAATCCAAAATTTCGATCACACCTGAAGATTGAATAAATAAAGGAAATAGGATCTAATGAGTGCGTTGAAAAACTCACAGACTTTGCAGATTTCTAGAATGTCCGCTATATGTTAAAGGATAGCAGGAATTCTAGAAATCTGGAAAATCTGTGAGTTTTTCAACGCACCCAATATGCACGTTTGGGGGAGAAATATGCCCTGAACAATAAATTTTTATTTACGCACTTTTTTTCCATTATGTGTATATACGTACATAAGAGAACGAGTAACTAGAGCCATCTTTTTCAAAAATGCGTTTCACCCAATGGGTCACCCAAATTTTCTTTCATTATAAAATTCTCGTTTTTATCTCTTTTATTTTGCATTTCCGCAGCATCTACGCCCCTATTTTATTCTCAAGCCAAGGCTTTCTCGAAAGAAACAGATGTCCTCAGTTATCTCATAAACGTCCCCGACTCACCCGAGTCTGACCTTGGAAAAATCCAGGGGAATCGTCCATGTACTTTGAAGTTAATTTACCACACTTCATTGTTCCTGAATTTCATTTTCTTGGAGAAATGCTTGAGCAATCAATTTCTCCAGCCCTCACCTTCCAAACAAGTAAAAAAACAAAAAAATCCTTCTGTTACAAAGGAATCAATTCCACAACAAATCCTTCATACACCCTCACACCAATATTTTGCGGTGGGCGTCCCAATGTGAGAATCAACTAATTTTTGCTCAGAACCAAAAAGAACTCCGAAACCATCAAGTTGGCCACCAATCCTTCCAGCTTCGAAGTTTAAAGGCTTTTCCTTTGTAACCAACACCCCCAAAACGTCCGATACATCCTCGTTGGCACAAAGGAATTTAATCATTCCCAATTTTCCAAAAATGACTACATCCGCCAATTTAAACACAAGTTTGGTCTCATACTGGAGGATTTCGCCAGTCCAGAAATAATTATTTCCACGAATAATGGTAATGTCAAGGTCATATTCGATTTCCAAAAAAAAACCATTCACATCCCATGGATCCTCTCCGGAACAAACATCTCAATAATAAAAAAAATTAAAACATTATATACCTAAACTAGATCATCCATTAAGGAGTCCTTTATCTGGCAACCGACATTCACTCTCATAGCTTCTGAACCACAGGGCGCGTGTATACAGTGGAGTCTCTCTATAACAAGTCTTTTTATAACAACATTTCTCTGTAACAACATTATTTTTCGAAACCCTTCGTACACGTAAAGTGCATATTTAATTAACTATATAACAATACATTATATTTCTCGTCTTTCCCTTCAGAGTTGTTATATAGAGACTCCACCGTATAATGGATTGAAATTTAGCGTATTTCCTACAGCCTACATTTCACGCTTTACATTTATTCATAACACACGCATTTGTACTTCTTGCTGATCATATTCTCCAATGAACTGAACACGCATTTGCCACGCGTCAATCGAGTTTTGCATTCTACATCGTAGCATATTTATTCTTAGACTTTACTTACAATTAGATTAATACTCTCAGAATTTGAGCCGTGTAATATTTGCGCCTTCGGAAATAGTACTAACATGCATAGGCAGTATATTTCCTATACTGCTTATGCAAGAATATTTAAATGTATGTACACGTGTATCGTCGTTTGGATGGATTGTTTCATGTATCTAAGAGCGGGCTGAATACCATACACGTGGACATGATGAGACAAGAAATTTATCGTCATTTTCTGCGTGCTTTATGAACGAATACCTTTCATACTTATTAGGAATAAATTAATATAGAAATTGACAACCCAAAGAAATATGTATTATGTAATTAAAATGTTTAACGTATGTACATTCAAGTCCCATTTCCGGCCCATTCCTGATAAGCCTTTAGAACACAAAGCAACTATTTATTTTTTTGCATCCATCTATGTATGTATCTGTGCGGAAACTAGGTGAAAAAAAAATTCATCTCTTTGCAATCACAAGTTAATTGCAAATTAGATTGCGACTGCTTCAATTAAACTTTTTTGCCGTAATAGCTCATACGACATTTATCAAAACCATGATAAAATGTTTGGTAAACATTAGACCAACAACTTGTTAGTCAACGTGTAAGGCACGAGGCAAATCGCAAGTCTGCATAGGCAAAATAAATTGTTTAAGTAAAGTTGTAGGTACCCATTACATTGTACATTATTGTAGGTACTCGTGTATAATCTAAAAAATAGACCAAAAATGAAAACCTCCATGCTCTTGTTAACCATAATCCTGGTTGCAACCGTGCCCGCTCATCAGAGCATGGCGTTGTCCTTGGAAATTTTGATTAACTTTGTGGGTGAATGCGACCATGTTGTGTATCTCAGCAATACCCGGATTTACAGACCTTCAATGTACAATCCCGAATCGTTGGTTCACCTTTTAGTCACCCAAAAACGACCGCAATACACTTGGGGGATTAATTCCATCGAGAAATCCTTGAGGGAATCCGAATTCAACGCAATGAAATACAGTCCCAAATTAAAACTCGTTCCCAAGCGTCATTCCCGAAATTGCCGTGTCTTTTATCCTCACAGTCATATCCCCGTGAAGGATATTTGGCTCCAGTTACTCCAAATGTCCGACGTCCTGACAAACGCAGAACTGAGTCAGCCAACAGGGCTACAGGACACGTTTGTGTTTGGGATTGGACCGGATCCCTTATTTTACACGGACAGCATGATCGGAGGACCCGCATTGCAAGGATCTGCCCGAACATTAGTGGGACAATTAAGCATCATCTCCCTCAGCATCCAAGTGTCCATAAGCGCGGATGTGGGAAAAATACCATTTTCAATCGGGAATAACGTACATCAAGTCCAAAAGTTGACCTTCTACCCCATCCCTTTTCATGGCGTGACCCTGGATTGTGTGGTGGCGGAAATGTTCGGAGAATTCTCCAGGTTTTTCCACCGGAAAAGCACCTTAAATGGCGGAGGAATATGGTTGAGTCATGGCGAAATTTCCATCAAAGTGCCTCCTGGAGATCCCAATGACAGTCGATTTGGCTCTGATAACCTTAGTTTGAGGGCAATTAAGAGATCAGCTCTACTTTTACCCGGAATTCAAATGCATGGGCCTCTTCGGATGCTTTCACAGTTCATGAACGCCACCATTGCACCCGCTGCCGGCTTGAAAAGTCAATTGCATCTCCGTTACGTGCGCGTCCGTTTCGGTGTAACTGCTTCAATTGCAGCCCTGGTATATGTTGAAAGGTCGGTATTGAGCCAAGCTGGTATCTTGGTTGGCTACAGCGAATATCTACCCGTTTATTACGACACGCACCAGGTCAACTTCTTGTATTGCAAGACGTACAAGAATACGTTTGGGGTCAATTTCTTCCATCTGTTTTCGCCAATGGATACGTTCGTCTGGGGACTTCTGGGTGCTTCTATAGTCATTGTGGCCCTATGCGTGTCCGCCGCTAGAATCGGGAATGATAAATCAATCACAGTTTGGGCCCTGGTGGAAATCGTTATAAGTACAATCGCGAAATTGACCTTAAACTTGTTCGGGAATTTCCTTCAGCAATTCAGGAATGCTTCATACAAAGTGGGGATCGTAAATTTCCAGCTCATTTTCCTCTTTTGCTTCACCGTCCTCAGCAATGGCTACAGCAGTTACATAACTAGCTACATCACATCTTCGCCTCCCCAGGATGTCATCACAAATTTTGAATCTCTGCATAGGATGAATTACTCCTGTGTGGGCTTTTCCTTGTACTATAGGATGCCCTATAAAAAGGGGATATTTGATCGTCTATCCCAGCTGTACAGTGGAGGTAATAAGTACCTTGATGAATTCAAGGAGAATTGCAATGTGGCCAATTTTCTTATTGAATTACACCCACTTTATCCGGAGAGGACGCGGAAGCAGCGAAAAGATTTATTGAGGGTATTTACGTCCGGGAAAAAATTTTTGTTGGTGGACGTCCCAGGTTTTCACAATTTATTGAAGGTCCTTCTTCGGAAGGCTTTGGGGAGGAAGGACGATGATTTTTATTGCCGCCTCGGACAAACGCCCATCCGCACATTCCCACTCGTTTGGACATTTAAAAATCCTAATGCTGGAAATGCATATTTGGGCTTTGGGAGGGTTGTCCAATCCGGGATTTTGCGGTTGTGGACGACCATTGTGACAGCTGGGGCTGATAGTGTTGACAATGATAGCCGTCCAAATTCGATGAACACATTAGGGGCTTCAAAAACTATTTTTGCCGTTTGGTTTGCCTTTCTGGTTGTCGCTGGCATAGCATTCGTGGGAGAAAAGACTCAGTTCGCTGCTTTGACTAACTTTTGCATCTATTTTGTCCGTACCTGACTCGGAAACACATCGTTGGGCAGTCAAACGAAGAGTTCAATGGAGAAACTGATGACTAAACAATTCTATATGTATAGTAATAAGTCCGTTTTTATGTCATCCAGCCCTTAATCATGTGTATGGATGGCAACGATCCGATTTAATCCAAATTTTTTAGTTCGATTCCTTTCAAAACCCGAATCGTATTTAAATTCGCAATTCGATCCGATTCGTGATGCAAATTATTAGATTCGGTTCGATTCCAGCCCATAGATTGCATCTAATCATGATTCAAACAATCCAAAAAATATATTATTGTGACGCAATTTTTGCACCTTTTGAAAATTTTAAGCATATAATGAAGCATAATTTTTTGCCACTTTAAATAATTGCAATTAACCGGGATTTAATATTTACCGTTTGTAGGATTATGAATAAAATGTAAAGCATAAGTTGTGAAACTGTAATTATGAATAATTAAAGGAATATTTGTGTAAAAGGGATAAGTGACGTAATGAGTATTCGTGTATAAAAGAAGTAAAATTCGAACTTTAAAGGCAGTCTGTGACTGGCTCTTGGATTGAGTAAAAGTCTAAATAAGTACCAAATTCCTTAAAAAACCCTCTTCTTGTTTTAATGCATCTTATTATCGCCTTGGCTTTCAGGCATATAAAGAACGAAGTCCTCACATGCTGATTTAAATTTTATGCAGTATTTTGATGGTCATTGTTCTGCTTCGGAAGAATATCCAAAAATGTTTTATTAATAACAAGTAATGAATCGAATTTTAGTTAAATTTTATGATCCAACTTACGTCTTCAATCGACTTATTTGATTCGATTCACGATTTCGAATCAAATCAAATTTGAATTGAGCATTTGAATTGAATCGAAAAATCCGATTCGGAATCCAATCGTTGCTATCCCTATTTAGACGTGAGTTGTGTATACCGGATTAAAAATAATAAATGTAACAACGATAACCTAACGCATTTCCTGCTAACTAACCGCAAAATCAAGACTGTCATAGGTCTTTTTTGGGCTAATTAACTGGCTTTTTAGCGCTACAGTCGAGTCTCTCTATAACAAGTCTCTGTATAGCAACATTTCTCTGTAACAACATTAGTTTTCTAGCCCATGCACATGTTAGGTGCAATTTATTGTTCTACAGAACAACATTTCCCAGTAACAACATTTTTCGCTCTTACCTTCAGAGTTGTTACTAATATATAGAGACTCCACTGTAATTTGAATATCATTTGAACGCACTTTCAAACATTTTCCCACGATAAAGGAAATACAGAAAACCTGTTTTGGACAAAACATATTCCATTGTTTACGAAGGCTGGCATATTTGCGCATATAAATATTTATGTATATATGTATAATTAAATATATATATACTTGTTTATATTTATACGGTCTCAGACCTGTCTTGCGCGTCAACAACAGGTGAAGCGTCGGGCACTATTCCTAGGAATTTAACCCTTCCAGAGATGTCATGCGACACCTGATTAATCTATTGGAATTAAACCACAGAAAAATGAATAAAACGTTTACTGGAAGTTCTTCGTAGCACGGTGTAACAAAACCTTTGTTACACCGTGTGCAGCGTTTAAGCATTACATGTACATTCTAAAACACACTGACAAGTGACACCTGATCAAATAATAAAACAGCTAAGAATACCATTCATATCCTGTTTTATGCATCGATCCCTATAAAAGGACCCAGAAACAAATTTTAGCACGGGCAAGTTTTAGCACGAGATAAAAATACGACGTATCTTTTTTTCTACTACACTCTTAATATTATTGCTCTACTCGTGGACAATTTTTCATTGAGACAACTTAATCATGACATCCATCGTAAATCTGGTTCTAACGGCTGTAGTATTTTTGTCGGTACGGTGAGAGAATTTCTTTATATTATTAAACATTTGGAGCCTATTTAAGCAGAAAAATATTAAATAGATCTAAAATTAGATACATTCGATTTTAATCAATTTAAACAAATGGAAAATTTTATGCATATATATTGTGAACAAATCACACATTTGCTCACGTCGCCATGGTGGATTCCCTTAATAATTAATAAATAATAATTTAATCTATTGGCGCAATGCCTTTATGTGAGATGTGAGCTGAGCTTGCTCAGACAGATTGTTTCTCTCCTCAGACGGGTTTTAATGGCGCTCGGGCGATAGTAAAGCCTCTGAGTTGCTCCCTGTTTTCATCTTCGCTTCATCATCTCTTTATTTTATTTATTAATTTGCATCGTTTACCCTTTGGCATATTTATTTGTGCTTTTGCCTTATTTTAATCTATATACTTCAGCAGCGTCTCTGCTTTTGCCCAAATGGCTTATTTATTTATTTTAATTTCTACCGTGATTCTGGCTCTTCTACCTCACAATATGTATGTATGTATTATAGAAATATCCTGATTGTACTTGTATTTTGATATTGGGTGTAGTTTACCGAACAAATTTGCGCAACAAAACTCACCTACTATTGGGTAGTATTTGAGAAGGACTTTCCACGCGGAGATGAGGCAGAGCTTGCCACATGCGAAGGGAGAACCTTGGCCAGGACGGGCAAGAAATTTGCGGATGCCATTGCGCTGGAAGGATCTGGATATCTCAAAGACGATAAGACGTAAATTCTAACTTTTAATAATTTAATATTAAATGTATTTGCCAGTAATTCACAGAAAATTCGAGGGAACAAAAAGGAAAATATCGTTTCATGAATATTTATAATTCGTATACATTTTCAGTGTCTTAAATCTCTGGTCATGCATCAGCGACAAAAATCCTTGCAAGCCCAAGAACGGCAAGTACAGCTGCTTTGGAGAAGTTTCGGCGCCCATGGGCAGTCAGGGTAACAAATTGGTCCCATTCGTCTCCGTTGCCGCCAATGACATCGACTACGGAACGACGCTCTTTGTCCGGGAATTCCAGGGGAAGGAATTGCCCAATGGGAGGAAACACAATGGCTGTGTCCGAGTCGATGACACCTGCTCCACCTGCAAAAATGACTGGATTGATTTCTACGTGTTGAGGGAGAGGAATTACGACTATGTCAGGCAGAACTGGAAGCTGAGTAATGTGAAGATCACCAAACGAAGTTGCTCGGTACAAAATTATGGAATTAATTAAATTGTATCTTCCGTTGAACTTCAAATCAATAATAAAAAAAATTAAAACATTATATACCTAAACTGGATCATCCAACTTTAATTTTTTTAAATTACAATATTTCATTAAACAATCAAATGTATTGACTTTATTTGGGAAAAGAACTAAAGCAATTGTTTATATTGATATTATCTCAGCGAATTTTTGAAAATTCGTCTAAAAAAGGCTATTTTGGAGAGTGTTCCTAAATGTGTCCATCAGGCCTCTAAAGATGTGATCACCGGCGTTTTAAACATGATTTTTTTTACTCAATATAATAAATACAGATGGTTTATACGAAATATGACTATCTTGACACTCGGTGTACAAATTTATATCAGTAAATTACAAAATACTGCCCCAATAGCAAATTTACATCTCCCTGCACAGAATTAAGGGGCACCGTTAATGATCCTTGGAATATGTTTCACCAATTTTTCCTTTCTCACCCAGACACGGTTCGTATACTTTGTGGCATGTACAAAGGTCAAGGGTCAATAATTATTGACATCAATTTTACCAGTAGCATCTTTTTCCACATGACCACATTTAGGGACGCAGGAATTTTTTTAATGAATCAAATTGTTAACATTGTGATTCCATTTTTCATATAATATCTGTATGTTAGGATTTTATAAAACATTTCCCTATAGCTTTTGTATAGATTGAAACCAATCAAAAGTACTGCTGTCGTTCCCTCCTTGTTTTTGCAAGATAGAATTAGTATTGTTGGTACTAGCATTAATTTAATTGAGCCCACGCTGTCCAAAATCTAATTTCACAAACTTGGAGATTGGGCCAGCTCAATCAAGAAATGCACATTAAATTGTGTGTACATTAAATAGAGTATGAAAATCCAGGCAATCAAACTCCGGATTGAATAGAGTTCTATACAATATACCTTCCCTTTTACTAAAAGTTTAACGGTGAAACTCGTATGATGGAAACTCCTAAGAAACTACGCCACTCTTTTTTTCCTAGCGAGAATTGGAAACCAAATAGTTTAAATGTTTATGTGTCACAGATGACCTTTTGTCCAGGTATGATGGGAACCACGCATTTAGTGAAGGTTTCTTTCTTCAGCAGACGCTTTCAGTCATTTGTCCCGGTAGGATTAAAGCTGACGTTGTCTGAGGCTATTGAGACACCGTATAAAATGAAGAACTCAACGAACGTCTTGGTACAGTCGACTCTCGCATATAACAGCACCCTATAAAGCATCAAATTTCGCTTGTTATAGCGAAAAACTGTTATAGAGAACAGACATTTCTATGT
>JAQGBT010002594.1:0-23231 GCA_034698585.1 Disparrhopalites patrizii | reverse complement strand
ATTAAATATATAATAAATATTAAATATATAATAAATATTAAATATATAATAAATATTAAATATATAATAAATATTAAGTATTATAACAAATATTCGAGGGGAAATAACAACATAAAGATTTTTACATATTATTAACAAACAAAAACGCCGTCATGCACAACCCGGGCAGAAATGTGCCACGACACCGCAATTTTCGCAAATAATCGCATGGCGCGGAGATTCTTAAAAGGACAGCGATATAGTTATAGTCCAGGTCTCTTTATTTTGCTGAATATTATTTTACCCATTAATTTCTTAAGTTTGCCAATGACCTTGCTTAAAGAGCCAGGGATCTGAACAATTAAAACTTATTACGAGTACTTACATTCAAGTTTTGTTATTTATGATTGGACAGTAAAAATTTTCGGATTAAAACCTCCGGCTGGAAGTTCGATTTTGCTGCTCGTAAAAAGTTTGAACAGCAGGATCAGGGAAAAATAGGACGAAAAATCGAAATTTTCATTTATATTTCCAAAATATCGGAAAAATTAAAATTACACAGGAAATCCTCGAATATAAGTTAATATCAACGACTTTATGTTTTTGATTTTATAACCTCCATATGTTAACATGGGATTTTTTTCACGCGTTCAGCATAATTTTTAAATTGAAAGGTTCTGAATCAAGATACTTATCAATTCTGAAGGCTTGACTTCTTAGCATTCCAACAAGCAAGTGAACTCATGTCTATGCCCTGTTGTAGAGAAGTTATAAGCGGTTGAACCGGTTGCGTTTTCCTTGAAACATACGCAGTTAGTTCATCTCATTTGTACATGACCAGGAAAGACCTCTCTTCGATATTAAATTTAAGGAGTGGGAAAGTTTGCATTTGCTCATTATAAAATATTAATGTGACCCATTCCGGGCTACGGGTATTAGGTTACCCGCAAATCCGATTTTCGGGGTTTCCAAAATTTCTCGGGCTGTAATTATCCGATTTTGATGAGATTTGTTGTAAACTGCCGCTTTTGCAATGCTCTAGCGCACTCTTTCTGTAAATATCTTTCTACCCACAAGTGCAAAAAATGCCGGGGTCACTATTTGCCCTGCAACCAAACTCAGTAAAACAATGTACCGAAGTTTTTTATGGGATAAATCGGCATCGGTGATGACGAATCTGGCGTCTGTTTTTTCCGGCTAAGGTAAACAACTTGACCTTTGACCTTGAATATCTTAGCCGGGTAAAGTCACATAAAAAAACAAACGTCAGATTCGTAATCAGTGATGCCGATTTACCCAATACAGTTGAGTCTCTCTATAACAGCATCCAAGGGAACAAAATTTTGCTGCTATAAAAGGAATGCTGTTACAGAGAACACATTTATTATGTATTCTATGTGCAAGGTGCTGCGAATTTGATGACGTTATGGAGAACATTCTGTTATAAGGGGTGCTGTTATGGAGAGACTCCACCGTAACAAGCTGCGGTACCTTGTTTTAATGAATTTGGTTGCAGGTCAAATAGTGAACTTTGGCCCTTGCAGACAAACAACAAATCTCATCAAAATCGGATAATTACAGCCCGAGAAATTTTGGAAACCCCGAAAATCGGATTTGCGGGTAACCTAATACCCGTAGCCCGGAATGGGTCACATTAATATTTTATAATGAGCAAATGCAAACTTTCCCACTCCTTAAATTTAATATCGAAGAGGGGTCTTTCCTGACCATGTACAATGAGATGAACTAACTGACGGTATATATTGTATTTATCAACGAGGACAGTATTGGAATAATAAGTCACCCACAAATTTTGAATGTCACATGACGAGGCCGAGATTCCATTGCCAATTGTTGAGATGGTGCGCGTACTCTCAATCCCAAATATTTTTTGTTCATTTTTAAAAAACGGACAATAACGGCCGCATGTGACTTTTTCAAAATTTGTGGTGTGACTTATTCCATATATTCCAAATTCCAATACTTTCCTTAAAGAATCTCTTGCATTTGGTTTTCACTATAATGAAAATATGAAAAACAAATGCCAGAGATTTTTCGGCAATGCAAATTAGAATTTCAGCGAAGATCTATACTATCTATAGCGAAGAAACCCGCATTTGATCCAACAAAAAAATGGGCCACGTAATAGCGGTTTTTCCTGAACAAGTTTGCAAATCCCAATTTGCCATAAAATCAAATCTGTTTCCCGCTCGAGGTGGATATAAAATTGGGATAAATATTTATCAAAACGGATTGTCTCGACTGGACGCAGACTAAAAAAATGTTGATTCTGTTACGGGATTTATTATCAAATCCCCATTACTTGACTAGTTTTATCTGATCGAGACGAGGTTTTCGTTGCTAGATTTGCAATTAAAATCATAAATTCTGTACATACAGGTTTCTTATTAACTGGTTTTAGGATTCAATTGTGCCATGCTGACAAATGGGCAAATGACATTTTGGTACTCGGCATTGGTATCTGTAATATCTGAATTCTAAAATTTCTGGAATTATTTCATTTCGACTGCTCTTCTGGAAGAATAAAAGTGCAACCGTATTCCCGTTCCCTTAGCTTACTAAATTACTGCTTTTTATATACATTTCGCCAAAAATTAGAAACTTAGAGAAACGGCCATTGGATAGTTCTATCCGATTGAGACGAGAATTTCGTTGTTATATGTATGTACATTTGCAAGAAAATTTTGCGTAATTTTGTTCCTATAAATTTAATATACACAGGGAGGTTTGGTTATGTCTTATGTCAAATTGGTTAATCTTAATTTGACACTCTGTATCTGAAATTATTTCGGCTCCTTAACTGCAAGTACAAAAATATTCGCTTACTAATATAACTTCCTCCTGCTTTCTTTACTTTTAACAACCAAAAATTACAAGAATTATTATCACTTTAGACATTAGAAATGTCCGGGAATTCTAGACACACTGATAAGTAAATCTAATCCTTTGTTCCTGCTAAACTCGGTGTCATGCCATTGTTACATTGTTCGTTTGGTGGCGGCGATGATGAATCGTCAATTCAGTTGGCCCTTGTAAGTAATTTGTAAATATTCTTTATAATACTGGAAGTGCACCCTACTGGCCCAAGTACAAGTTGTACAAATACATAAACTCAATTTCACAATTATTATGTGTATGTATTAACGATGGTGTACATATTTGTGGCCTTTCATTGTTGTTGACTTGCCAATGTTAAAACAACTGCATTAGTAATTACACAAGGGGTAGGAAGGTCTGCCTATTGCGATACAGTATGTCAGATGTGAGGGGCGGACAAGTATTAGGGGTCAGCCTGAGAAATTCGGTTTTCAAGGTTGCGAAAAAAGAAGGACGAAGGTCCTTCAGCAGATCCATCTAAAAAAATGCAAAAGAATTTTTAAGTTTTACCAAAAATTGTCGTTTTTATCCTAAAATGTGTTTCCGAATTAGAATGAAGTAAATGTAAATGGAGATTTTGGGTTATATTTCTGATGTTACTTGGTCTAGTCATGTGACCGAAATAGACCGAAATTTTTTTGTGCAATTTTTTGTTTGTTCTTGTCTTTTGGGCCCGTCCATCCCAGTACATTTGCGCATCAGCTTCCAGCCACAATGGATCCAATAGAAATTGCAGCTACAGCTTTTAGTAGGAGTAATTTTTCTGGAAGAACAGTAAATATAGGTAGCATTTATTTAAACGTATTATGTATACATAATATGTATGTAATACATATGTAAGTACATATATTTATATATTCCATCGTTTTAAATGTACATTTTTGCTCTGTAAATGTTTGGATATGTGTATACGGTGTTAATTTTGGTGTAAATGGTGAATATTTTTGGGAGATTCAACAAACCTGGGAATCCGTGAAACATTATGTTGATGATGTCCTGATCGATCAGCTTTATCTTTTCTTTGTACAATGTATATGCCGCCGGAGCTCTTTGCTCGAAACCGAATTTCCGCAGTCGGGTAAGATTCATCAACAATACTCCAGAATTAATTCCTTTATATTATGCGGACAATGACAAATTGGGACACTAGTCACAACACAAATAACAATAGATTGGTTTCCGCCGTAATGATGATTTATCCAAAACATCCCACAATTCAATTTTATTAGCTATTTACATATAGGTACAGATAATATGTACATATACGGCCATTAATTTTATGCCAAATAATGATTAATGATTAATACCAAAGCCTAGTGCTGAACTGCTGCAATACAAAAAAAAACAAATGACATATAGCCACAATACATCGTATTTAAAATATCTGTATTTTCAAATACAGATATTTTCTGCATTTTTTTGTAATAAATTTATATTTAAATACACTAGATTTACATGTTACTAATTTTATTTTATTTTGTATAACTCAAAATGTAACTCAAATATAAATAAATAGTTGAATAAAAATATCAGAGAAATAATTTCGCCCACGATTTCTTTACTGGCAGAATCATAGGTCATGCCCATGACGGTAAAATGATCATGCCATGATAAATTGGCAATTGGCAATATGATTCAATCTGCCGTTATTATTAGTATTACTACGACCGTGGATGTGCAAAGTACTCCGACACTTCCGGTTCCTCTTCGACACCAAAGTACTAATAACTTATATTTAATTATTTGTAACAACAAATTAATACAGTAAAAAACAATGATTATGATTACATTAATAATGTTCACAGCCCAGTGTCTTCTGAAGAAGAAATGTTATCTATCACGTTGGTTGTAACTGATGACTTTGGGGTCGACGCGGTCGGAAGAAATTTAAGAAATTGTGATGCAGGAACAAACTGGAGTTGGAGATCCTGGAGGTAGACCTGCCCATTGTCGTACATTATATCAGCGGACAGAGGCGGGCATGGAGGTGGGGACAACCCCCGAAATTCTTCTTTCAAATCGGAGAAGAAAGAAGGACGCAAGTCCCTCAATAGGTTCATCTACAAACATTGAACTCACAATCCGTTTTTTTTCTTCAGTTTTCCCCTATCAATCAATTTTTAAACCATTTTAAAATGTTTATATTACCCCATCAAAGGCTGACTTAAGCCGGGAAAGAAATGCTTGACGATCAAAGAGTCCGGTAAATGTCCTGGCATTCCCATGCACGATCTTAATTCCTCCGGTTTGAGCATCTGAACAGAAACAAGCATTTTCCCCGTTTTGTCCAGTGCACATGGGCCTTAGTGAATTACAATGAACCCAGTAGAAGTTGTAGCTACAGCTTAGTAAGAGCAATTTCTCTGGAACATAATATAGTTTACATCAATACATAAATATTGGTAACCGATAAACATTTTCTACAGCTTTGTACAGTAATAAAACGTTATACTGTGTACTGTGTCCCAACAAGCACAATCACGGTTTATGGATATCCGTTTTTAACACAAAAAACAATCGTCAGTGTTCGTCAGCGTATGATTTTGGACACCAAATAAGAATGGCGACGTTTTGCCGCTATTTCTGGCATATTTCCAGTGTAGTTAGCGCTGTGGAAATAAATGCAGCTCGGAATTCTAGTAGAAATAGCACGCTAATTGTATATATATAGATATGGGGCATCCGCGTATCTTTTTGGACCTTTTTCTTATATCTGCGCAAAATCCAGTGCGCCAAAATCACACAGACGTTATCCAAATGTGTTATGTCCGCGCTGTTTGTTTATTTCCTTGTTTCATTCTGGCGCGCGTCCGACAGATGGTACTTTTTCAATAGATGATTTAAGGTCATCGTTAAGGAACATTCACTAACCTGGAAATCCATGAAAAATGATGTTTATTATGTCCTGATCAGCCAAGCGGATCTTCTCGTGGTACAACTTGTAGGCTGCCAGAGCTCTTTCCTCGAAACCGAACGTCCGCAATTGGGTAAGATTCATTAACATTACCCCAGCATTAACTCCTTCAAATGGATGTATAAGACCGAAATTAATATTAAAACTTGATTGGTGGACAATTCTAAGCTTTTGAAGTTGCCTGGAGATATTATTTAAATGCAGATATTATTAATGATATTATTAATGCATAGTTTAATTAATGAATTCAGAAATTACGTATAGGATTGACGTTTTGTACGTATATTTTTACCTGTGTTCCCATAAAATGGTATGTTTGATCCGGAGGAGTACATCCCTTGATCATCTTCGGTGTTTGGTGTGACTCCCACCATTTTGGTGTCGGCCATATTCTGCCTTAATTCCTCCCAGAGAATAGTTAAATTGGATACTACAATCACGTCTGTGTCCAAATAAAGTAAGGAGTCTATGTGTCCCAGGAGGGACTGCATTTGAACAACAAGATATATGGTAATCTGGCTGTGTCAGTTTTTTTTTAAATTCTTATCGTACTGTGTCTAACCTACAGAGTGGTGCAAAAATTACTACAGAATATTATTTTTATCATTCAAATCTGCGCACTAGTATTCTGTTTCTGTCCAAGATTTGTCTATAATATATGCATTCCCATACATATTATGGACAAATCTATAGGGTTTGTGGCTATTACTAGCTGCTATGAAATAAATGCATGTAAATCAGATCGCGGATTTAATTGCGTTCTATGATGTATAAGTGTCCATTATAATTAATGTAATCACCGGAAAAAATAGACGTTGGGTGGCGCAGGGGGCATAGAAGGATTTCCAGCGGGGTGAATCCCCTCCGGGAAACCATGTTAAATGCAATTCGTATGTGAAATCGTGGCCCATGGCATTCATGGTCCATTTATGCGTGAGAATCTGTCAATAAATACATAAGTGACATAATAATGAAATAATGATGATTGTGCTATATGCACATGGCGTAGCTATAAATTCAGCAGGGCCATATCGGATGTTTTAAGTATGCACTCACATCTTGACCTATTTCCAAAATCGTGTCCGAGTCACTAAACACAATCAGATGGAGTTTGGCATCCAAGGAAAATATGAGGATTGATTTCACTAAATTTTTCGCGTGATTCCTGCTACGGGAACCGCAGGCTGTAAAAGCGATAATGATCTCGGCTCGGGTGGAAATTTTTTCCAGACTGGGTAACCGCCTGGAAATACATATTACAATTTAAAAGCTTTATATCAGGCGAAACACGACGTTGCCCGAAATGATTAAGATATACTTAAAATATTTGTGTATTTTGACGAGGGTTTCGTTAATTACAAGTATTTCTGTTCAAGCTTCTCTTGAATGGCCACCGCCTCTCTCTGCATTCTCGTTAAAATCCCCAGACTAGCTGAGAACTCTCTATGCTCCAGATGCAAACGAAGGCTACAAAAATCCATCGTTTCAACCGAAAGAATAATAAAATTTCACATGAATGTTTATAATATTGCTAGTAATCATAGGATAGTACGTAATTAGGTAATTACTAATTCTCTAGTTATACGTATGTATATGTATATCTATCTGCATCGAAGTGTTGAGTATATGGCTCTCACAGATCTATCCGTGTCCAAGGATGTCCCATGATATTTAAAATCTTCAAATTGATTTCCAAAGGTGTCAACTTGACCTCGTCGTTCCCGGGCAATGTGTACCTGACGAGATCCTCTTCCATTTTGGCATTCCTATCCCCACGAAACCCGTATCTAGCCTCCTTGATGGGGACTATTTCAAACTGATTCATAACGTTCTTGTGTTTCACAACCACGTAAATGACGAAACCAATTAAAACTAGCCACATTACTACGTTTAGTTGGATGAATACTCGTTTGGACACTAACATTTTGTATGTAAATAGTTATCAATTATTATAATAATATAACTTGTATTTGTGAAAAAACCATCAAAGCCAAAAAGGTAGCCAACATGTACTATTGCGATTAATACTTTTCACAACACGAATGACTACACTTAACACGACGTCCGAGAGATTAAATGTGTGTATAGCACCAAGAAATTACAGTTGAAATCACAATAATTACATCAAGAAAAATGGAACCACGGTTTTCTAAAGTCGAAATCCATCTCTGCAATTTTGCAAACATTTGCCTGGTTGCAGTTGCAGGCTGCAGTCTGCACTCTGTTCTGCAGTAAAAAATAGAATAGCAAGAATAATTTTTTTTACCACCCTAAAATTTGTATTATATATATATATATATATATATATATATATATGTATGTCATACAATTATAATTAATTTAGTATTTCTAAACTAGAACTTTCATTTCAACTTTTAAATGGAAAAATTGATTTTTTTGACAATGGTAATGTGGTAATTGCGGCATTCGTGGTGGTTGGTGGATCCAACTCAAAGAATTGCATTTTCGAGAAGAAAATTTGACAATAAAATTTTTTACTGTTAGCTGGTAACTGGGGTACTTTTTTGAGCAACAAATACAAACCTTTAAATTAAACTGTGGTATACAATCATAACCATAGAAATATCGAAGTTTTCTCGCGATGTTTTCTCCCTGCCATTCTTATGGGTAATACATGGGCAACGCCTATTAAAGCCAATAGCCAATATAAAAACGTTTCGATTTTCGTGAATATTAACCCAATTTGGCTTGTATTAGAAGATTAGAACAACGTTTTGCTTTATTTTAATCCTACGTAAATTTAAGTTACTACAATTTATCAAAACACAGTATTTTTCGAAAAGCCCATGTCTAAATGTGAAATATTGAATGACATTTTTTCCGCCGATGCTGGAGAATTAAAAAATTGTGATGAAGGAAGGAACTGGAGATTGAGATCCTGGAGAAAGACTTGCCCATTATGATACATTAGATCAGCTGTGAGAGGCGGACAAGGAGAAGGTGCCAGCGCGCGAAATTCAGTTTTCAAGGTTTTGAAGAAGGACGGTCGAAGGTCCTTCATTAAATCCATCTAAAAAACATCAAAATTTTATCGATTTTCAGTTTTAATGTTTTCAAAAATTGCAGTTTTTATCGTCAAATGTGTTGAGGAACTTGAATCGAGTCAATTTTGGTGGTTGTCAGTAACATTTTCCCTGTTACTAGGTCTAGTCATGTGACCACAATAGTTACATGCGGTTTTTTGCGCAGTAACGTTTTTTTTGTTTTTTCCCTTGTGTTGTCTTTTATTTACCCTTTCGAAGGCTAAATAAAGCCGGGGAAGAAACGTGTGTTCAACATAGTCGCTGGTAAAAGTCCCGGAATTTCCGTGTACAATCTTAAGCCCTTCGGATTGGGCTTGGGAACAAAAGCAAAAGTTGACCCCGTCTGACCCTGTACAATTGTACCCTTCCCAGCCACAATGGATCCAATTGAAATTGTAGCTACAACTTAGTAGGAGTAATTTATCTGGAACAAGAGTACATTAGCTCAAAAAAAAAGGTTAATGGTAAACGGTCATAATCTCTAATGCTTAAAAACATGGGAAGTTATTCGGGAGAATAATTGATGAATGGTAAATATCAATTTTAATACTTGACATTTGTCTATTATAGGTTTTGGTATCGTTTGACCTGTGAAGCTCATGTATTCAAAAATTTGACAACGCCCAACGAACCTGGAAATCCGTGGAAGATAATGTTGATTATGTCCTGATCAGCTAGATAAATCTCTTCTTTGTACAACTTGTATGACGCCAGAGCTCTTTCTTCGAAACCGAACTTGCGTAGTTGGGTAAGATTCATTAACATTATTCCAGCATTCACACCTGTAGAAGGTGTAATTTTTGTGGATGATTAATTCTTTTCCATATAATATTAGTGTTATTTAGTATGGGCAATATAATGGATTATTTAAACATGGGATTACTGCAATTTAGGGGTTGTTTGAAGCATCAGAATCTGTTAACCTGTTTTTCCATAATAAGGAATTTTTAATCCGGACCAATACCATCCGGATGGCATAGTCTCGGCAGAATTCGGTGCCAATCCCACCATTTTGACATCCCTCATATTCAGAGTTATTTCGTCCCAAAGACTAGTTAGGTTGGATACAACAATCACGTCCGTGTCCAAATAAATTAAGGAGTCTATGTGATTCAGGAGGGACTGTAGTTGATAAAAATTGACTGATGAATCACATAAAAGTTACTAGGTAAAACAGATAGCACGTGTTTCTCCAAAGTAAATTGAAAACGGGATGCATGGTGCATCATCAAATTGTATTTAGTTTAAATAATTTTAGGTATATGTATTTAGAAAGGGTGTAACTAATAATTATAATAACCGGAAAAAATAGTCGTTGGGTAGCGCAGGGAGAGTACATGGTTTTCCAAGGCGATTCTTCCCCTCCTGGAAACCAGGTTAAATGTAATTCGTATGTAAAATCATAGCCCATTACATTCATGGTCCATTTCAATGTAAGAAGCTGTACAAGACAGAAGAATTTGTAGATCGTTTGCAATGCGAAATTTTTTAGTCAACCAAGCGTTTGTGTGTGCTCACATCTTGACCCAATTCCAGGATCGTTTCTGAATCACTAAATGCAATCAGATGAATTTTTGCATCCAAGGCAAATGTCAAGATAGATTTGATCAGGACTTTGGCTTGTTCCCTGCGGAAGGATCCACAAGCAATAAAAGCTATGTTGATATCTGCTTGCTTTGATATTCTTTCCAATCGGGGTAAAGTCCTAGATTTTACAAAATACTAATAGAATAGAAAGTGTCCGAAACGATTAGTTTATAACGATTAAATTAAAATGTAAACACCTACAAGTTTTTCTGTTCCAGTTTCTCCCGAATTTCAGACGCTTCTCTTCGCATTCGTGATATAATAGCCAAGCTTGGTGGATTGTGCCTGTGTTCTAGAAATAGCCGAAGGCTAAAAGAATAAATAATGAATAATGAAGAATATCAATAGTTACATTTTTAATGAATACTGAATACCAGTGTGAAGGTACATTCATACACATACATACGTATACATACTTATGTGTGTGTAGTGTATATTACACATGTGTATAATATAGGTACTTATCTTTAGTTAAGCAAAAATTAGGTGATAATTTCGTAGCCGTTTTGCTTCTAATTTAATTTTGAAGCAGATTTGCCATAATCGTTTGTTTCGCATGTTATAAAAATGCTAGTAAAACTTTAAATAATCATAACTTCTGTCGTGAAGGGGGAAATCACATAAACAGGTGAGGATGGAACCGGCAAGAGTTAATATTTAAGATAATAGATCAGTATAATATTTATAGACAAAAAATATATACTGGACATATAGCTTACAGTTTTAAGGTTGTCCAAGGGTGCCCCATGACGTTTAGTACTTTTAAATTGACGTCCAAAGGCTTCAGTTTGCTATCAACCGTCTCTGAACCTCCTTTCTGATAAAGTTTTTCTCCCGCCTTGGCCAAGGCAATTTCGAACTGATTATTTTCCCAATGTTTCGTATTGGTGTATAGAACAAATCCAATTAAGAATAGGCACACAAGCACGTGTAGAAGGAATAATAATTTGGAAAAACGAAACATTTTACATATATTTAACCTACCACCATTACCAATTGATTATGTGTTCTCCTGTCTCCGGATTACATTGTTGTGTGAACTTTGAAAGTTTGGATCTGATCACTGACAATCAGGCACGGATGCACAGGTTCAGCAGAAAAGTGTCCAAGGTGTGCCAAATTGTTGTGTATTTGTGGTAGCTAAGATGATTTCTTCTTGAACGATCTCGCCTCTTCATCGTGTTATCAGTGAGGTCCTTGTTCGAAAAAAATATACATTGTTTAGCGAAGATGATTAAATGAGAATCTTGTCAAATATTTGAGCTACACACTCTTGTAATTCCTTTGAATAATGCAGTAGGAGTCATGAAGTCATGTTTTAGCCGAAATGTTAAATGCAGTACCAAAATATTGCCTTTGATATAGCATTTATGCGCCTTGTACAGAAAAGTTACTTTATTGCGGAGACGTTTATGACATTTGTCCAAGGCGAGAACAAAGATTTTCAAAAGGTACATAATCGACCATCATCATCAACTGATTAAAATTGTAAGACTTTCCCTTGCCGTATGTAATAATGTTTTTGGAAGAAATTTCTTTATTTATTATATCCCTATATCCCTTTTTTTTGTATGCGTAACATATTCCCATTTTTTTTCTCTGTGAAATTATTTAATGAAGCGCTTACATTATTACCTGCTGCATGATCAGAACTTGATCAATTTTGAAGAAAAAAATATATAAAATAAGTAAGTGCCTAAGAAAGTATGTCAACGACGCGTGCTTTACCGCTGCACCCCCAAAAACACGTTTTTTGGCATTGGCGTACATTTTGCAGAGACAACTAAATATTCTCTCTCATCTTCCCCCAAAAAGTATAAATATTGCGAGACGCAAATAGTAAATGTGTCCCATGCGATAATTTTTGTCCCCTTGAGAATTATTTAGTACAAAATGTGTAACGAAAGTCCAAAGCTCAAATATTCAGATGCAAATGTGTTTCAACGTACTTTGGATCTATAAGTAATGTTCTAGTTTCAACATTTGTTTGGCAATGGAGAGACAAATGTGCTTTGAGTCAAAATCCCTCCGTTTCTTTATTTTTTTTAAGTATTTCCTTTTCATTTTTACATTCATAACATCATAACTGACATTTGTGATACATCGACCAAACTATTGTCGATTGCTTGTTGCCTGTGAACATTAGACACTTGTAGGTGTAGGTATAATTATATGTATATACATATGTATACTTACACATTATTTTGTAGGTGAACATGTGGAGTACTGCTACTTGAAGGGACATTTTCGTATTCTAATAGCTATACCATACTAATATTTTTATTCTACACTGCATGTAGGTAAGTTGGTATATATTATACAATTAATTCCGTATAGCAATGCAATGGTTTTTTCAGTACCCCCTAAGCCGTTGTTAAAGAAAAGATAACCCAGTGAATATACGAATATAACCGCACTCCAGTATATACTAGTACATGCATGTGTAAATAAACAAACTCACTGATAACAGATTTGACGCGTTTGAAAAAAGACACTTGAGCAATCTTATTGGAGATTGTGATTAACAAGTAGTCATGTGCTGATAAAGAAAAAAAAAACATGCTAACTGCTAAAAAAAATTATTCAACACGGATAAGCCATTAAAGTGGTTGCAAATGGCGAATCGTTAACGAAGGACTAAGAGTCAAGCATTTGGAGATTGACCATTCGTTTTTGCTTTGGGGCAGACAAGAACGTAGTACTAATAATTGTTTGAGAATTATGGGGATATTTCCTGCATAATTTTATTCAAAAACATAAAAAAAAGAGGATTCTTGTAAGTTAATTTGGAATTTTTGTACAAAAAATATTGCATGTATGTGTAAATGTGTGTTTACTTAACGAATGCATTCAGAAAGCTGGTAGTACCATTATTCCTTTAGCGAACAGTTTTTCCTCACATCACAAAATAGCTTTCATCTCCAGGGGATCCTTTATATGATTGAACAACAGGCTAATTGTGAATTCCACGATTTTTGGGAAGTTTTGGAATGTTAGAAATGAAGTAATCGTTGTAAAGAAATGAAGGTTATTGTATAATTTCTCACTTTCTATTGTTGATTGTAATTGTAATTGGTTGGGTATTTGGAAAACGCTGTTATGGCCAAACGCAGCTGGAGAGAATGTGATAGTTTTCCTGGATATATTTTATGATCATTTTGAAAATCATTAAGATTTATTGAAAGTCAGTAATTTTACCATTTAAACGCACATTCGTAT
This sequence comes from Disparrhopalites patrizii, assembly GCA_034698585.1. Taxonomy (NCBI): domain Eukaryota; kingdom Metazoa; phylum Arthropoda; class Collembola; order Symphypleona; family Sminthuridae; genus Disparrhopalites; species Disparrhopalites patrizii. The sequence goes on along the minus strand of JAQGBT010002594.1, from coordinate 9,590 downwards.
TTCATATATTGCCTGTAAGGTACAATTGTAATAAATATGGAAATTAATTCAGTACAAAGGATGTTACCTTGCAAAGCTATACGAGTTCCTTAGGAATGAGAATGATTTCAAGATTATTGATTTGGCTTGCTTTTCTTTACAGATTGTGGGCAGTCCTTTAACCTATGACTTGAAAATTTTGAGTTTTTACTGTGTGAAGTTAAGCATTGGAGCAGGGCTCCTTGGAATTGGACAAATCAATGTAATCCAACTTCTACGGATTTGGCAAACAAATATTCAAAAGGATACAACGACGAAGTACCTGTCATTATAATAGATTAGGTGAGTGATGTCGTCAGTACTTAAATTAAAATTTAGAGTATATGAAGATAGGATTATTGCTTGAAAATGTCGAAAGGAATTAATTAATTAACCTTGAACATTTTTCATTGTATATGGTTTTAAGCAGGTCCAAAAACATGCGTCGGGCATTCAAAATTATTATACGTGGAGCGTATAGAAAAAAGTACCGTCGAGAGTCCCGGGTTCCTTGTGCCACCACAGAAGAGATCCGACAGGAACAAAAGACAAATGAAGCGCGATACGCTTTCCCCACGTTATGTGAAACTCTTGGATGGACTGCGGGTTTGGCAGTGTCTTGCTACTATTTGGACAAAAAACGTCCATTTTGCCCCGATCAACTAAATCATGTTGTGCAAAGCAAGACTAGTGGATGTAGCGGGATTGTTGATCAGAGACCATCCTCGTTTCGTGGATTAAGACTAGCTCTGTGTGTCCCCTCACCAACTACCACAACGAACGATGTGATCCCGCGTAGGTCTTCCCGAGTAAGGACAGAGTCAATTGATGCATCTCCATTTTTGCCTGAAGAGTCTCTCCAACTTACTATAAGTGACGGAAGTTTCGGGACGAGCATTTCAAGTAACAGTGACGACGAAGATGATTTTGGGTGGGATTCACAGCTGTCATTACTACATGAACTGGATGAAATTGAGAAACCTCAGGATCCAGCGCTACGGAGCTTTGCTAGTGAGTGGAAAGAAAATAATTTCCTTTTCATTGACTATCACCTTAAATGAAAAGTTGCAGCTATGGCTTTGTATTTGGGAGTACTAACAGATATTTTTTGTTTTACAGGCAATGTACTTAATTTCCTTGGTGTTGGTGCGGCACTTCTGCCAAAACAGTCAAACTCCAACTTCACAGGCGGAACTGATCCTCCACTTTCAGCTATTGAATTACTAAAACTGGGTGCAGAATTGGGAAATCATCGAAATTATTACAATCTCGGGGTATTGTTTGAGCGTACAAAGCAGATGGAAGAGGCTAGGGAGTACTACCGGCGAGCCTCGGAGCTGGGTCATCCGCTCGCAAGTTACAATTACGCGGTGATGCTGCTCAAAGAGAAACCAAAAAGTAAGCCTACTTCGGAAATCATCTCGTTAATGACCTACGCAGCTGAGAATGGAGTTCCCGAAGCAGTCGAATTTGCAAAATTCCAGAAATCAAGTAAAGCTAAACAGCCAACTGCTACTTGTAATTCGGAATTGGGATCTGCTGTGTCGACTCCGCGTTGGGAAGCCGAAACCGAAAAGTTGAAGGGACTTCAATTATAAGTTAGATCGTTGGCCAAAAATATTGATTTTTCTGGCTTATATACACAAGCAGAAAGAGTCAGTGTTAAAGACTGGAAGGACAGATACATCGATTGTTTGGCTGTAATTACAATAATACTGATAAGCAGTACGTCGGTTAGAGTGAGGGCATTCTCCCTACGTATTTCGATCAAGTAGTTGGTGATTTTTTTGGTAGTGAGTAATATGTATATTTATAATAAAGTACAAATTAATAATGTTGAACTTCCGCTTCATGTCTAAGTCTGTAGTTGATCTTTTTTTCTGTTTAATGTATGTATAAAAAGTACACGTATACTTATTTAGTTACCGTTGTTTCTTAAATAATTTTCCTGTTGGTATTACACATAATTTCATGTGGTAAGGTTTTCAGTTAAAGTATTTTGTTTCTCTGACACTTACTTATTCTTTCGTATTAAATATACATATACTTAAATGTTTGTATATATGGTATGCATATTTAACATAATTATGTACCTAGTTCGTACTCATTATAATTACATTAATTGCATATACGAGTGCACTGCGATGTACAATACCTGCAGAATTGTATTACGATGACGGATTCATTCATCATTAAAAGTACCGTTCAAAAGTTATTCTTGAATAATATTCACAGTATCTACATATTTATTATTCGATCAATTCATTCATAATCCATGAATATTATCGTTACCTCAAATGTCTGGCTTCTGAAATAGCAAAATATTGCAGGTTTTTAAAAATGTTACATGTCGTGACATCAACGTCATCTCTTCAAACGTTGCATATCTTCAATAAATATGTATGTTCAAGTTTAATATATGTACATCCTATATTATTATATACATTTACAAATGCACAAAGAGCGTTTTGTACAAAAACGTTGGCTATAGCCCAGGAGTATGCGTGTATTTTATAAAGAATGGTTACACTATAGGAAAGTAGTTCAGACAAAAAATAGCTTCTTTGTACACGCATTTGTTTATTTTACTGTTAAGGTTATCAAGCTGAACTTTCTGAACTACTCAATTTTGCCTGCCACAGCTTAGTTGTTGAAGAGTAGATGAACATGAAGGAAATAATAATATGTAGAAACGACGTGTAATTTATTATTTCGTACACTCAATTGGCTTTTGCAAAGTTTATCGGCAATAATTTAGATCTGTGATTAAAAGTAGATACAACTATACAGATAAAATGGTGAGCAAACAGGAAGCTGTTTCACTCGTGAATTGTATTTACTTGTGGGCTTTAACAATGTTTAAAGTTGAGGGCAGCACTACTGATCTGTCATCCTTACAGCAAGTCCAGATTGTAAGTGCGTTGAAAATATTTTTTTTTTTAAATTACCACCCTGGTGATATTATTGGTGTATATGGACTCGTGCATACTTAACACGAGTAAAGATTTTCAGGCATGGACTTCGTAGCCCGAACAAACCTTATCCAGGAGATCCGTACTCGGACGAAGCCTTTTGGCCCCAAGGATGGGGAATGTTGACAAATGTAAATCATTTTGAAAAATTTGTACATTTCATATTTTATTTTTATTTTTACATATTCGCTGGCATTTTTAAAGGAAGGAAAACGACAACAGTACGAGCTGGGGAAATTTATCCGGGGGCGGTATAAAAATTTCATCAATGACAGCTATTCACCCCGGGAATTCGAAGCCATTAGTTCCGAATCTCCCCGCGCCGTAATGAGTTTACAAGCCAATCTGGCGGGAATATTTCCTCCAAAGAATCCTAAAGATCAATGGAGTGAAGACTTTCCCACTTGGCAGCCAATTCCGTTTAAAACGATACCCCCGGACATCGATGCGGTACGAAATCCAAATTCATCATTTTTCGTTCGTACTTTTCTTTCCAAAAAAGTGTAATTTCACCCGTCCATCAATTTAATATTTAAAGTTCTTCCTTTAGATGATCCAAGGAACCGCATCCTGCCCTCGATTTAATGACCTTTGGACTGACCTTCTGGAAGACGAGGACCAGTTTCTGAGGACTAATCGAGAATTTCAGAGATTGTATGAATACATAGGGCAACACACAGGAAAGAAATATCGCTATCCCATTGATTTGACCAGCTTCTATGAAGCTCTCATTATTCAAGTAAACACAAATCTTGGTTCCAGACTTTCAGGAACATATTTTGAGATCGACTTGGGCGGTATCAATTGCACATTTCAATTATTATGTTGAAATTCATTTTTTTTTGTATGCATGCATAGACAGAGCACAATTTAACGTTGCCTGAATGGACCAAGGAGATATTCCCTGGTCCCGAGTCCCAGAAGTTGCTTAGTTTTGCCTTTGGCCTGGTAGTAAAGACGGAGGAAATGAAGAAACTTCGGGGAGGACCGCTTCTTCACCATTTAATTACAAATATGAAGGCCAAGATCAAGGAACATCAAGAGAATGGTGGTGGTGTTAGAGGCAAGAAAATGATTTTATTCTCGGGTCATGACATCACATTAGCTAGAATCATGGACACCATCTCCGTCTTTAACCCTCCACACCTTCCGGATTTCAACGCCGCTCTCATATTGGAATTACATCGGAGCGTGGACGGACAATACTTTTTGGAGGTAAGCATTTTATTTTCCTGTATATTCTTTTTCAGAAAAATTGAAAAATGCGTAACCAAAATGTTTAATATCTTCATTTTCCAGCGACATTTTGGTGACATACCTGATTTTATAAAAATTTGTAATGACATTTCGGGGTTAGGTATTCTACAAAAATGGCCTGAGGACAAACGAAATAAAATTGGAGGTGGGTGGATGTGACTCACCCTGTTATTTTCCCCAGTTCTTGACCTTGACCCAAGACCGGGTCATTACTCCCGACGACTGGCGAAATTCTTGCTCTCATTCACGTTCAAATGAAGATGGAAGTACAGGGAGCTTTTGGGAAATCCTGTGCTATTATGGTATGGCTGTTTACGGACCTATATAAATTATTCGTTTAATTACTTTTCCTCTTATTGAGGTTTACTGACATTTTTTTGTTCTAAAATTATATTAAAATGTTGTTCTCGTATTTTGGTTCCATGCTTTTTTATAAATAGAATGTATGCATAATGCATAGAATATGTCATAAATGTTTTTCATTTGTTTAGTGGACCGACTACTTCCATGAGTCAAGGTCCACGTAGTCCAGCACGTGATTTGGCATTTGTTTTGTTAACAAAATGATTCAACTTGAAACTTAAACAGGAAATAAGTGACAAGTCAATTTGCACTTTAAACAGCCGACGGTAATTCATTTAATGACAAAAAATACAAAAAAAATCAGGTAAAATACTACACGACTATACATTAGATAAACCTCTTTTCTGAAAGCTCGCAAATATGCTAAACCATATTAATTTTGTAACTTTGTTTACTTCTGTAAGATGAAATTTCCAAAACACATTAATTAATCCCGTCGTGTTTACCCCTTTTCAGCCATATATTAAGGTGGTAGCAAATATGTAGCTGATCTGTAATAAAAAAAACTGTTTTCTGTACTCTTCCTTTATGATGTTGCTCACATATGATTAATCGTTTTAAATGCGTTGTTCGCCGTACCCAAAAGGAATTAACCTTGCTTGGGTGATCAAATGACAAAAAAAAAACTACAGCTGTGATCACCAACAGCTGTCTCATAATAAAACCCGGTAGGCAAGTAGCATTTCATCTGGTTTTTCGTATATGGACTTTGTAGATACAATCGTATGAACTGAAAAATGTATGGCGAATGACACGATCTATGCTGTGATGTCTGAAAAAAACCTTTCTTTTGTGTGATTAAATCATTGCTACCGAAAGGACCTGAAATCTCTTTCCCCAACCCTTGAAACTTCATATAAGCGAATTTTTCCTTAAGATTATTTTTTAAATACATAAATAAATGGAAATAAATGGAAGGGGAAAAAACGTTCATTGTCATTCCAGAACTTCATGGAATTCCAGAACTTCATGGAAGGTAAAGAGGGAAATTTGGCACATTTGTCCCACATGGACCAGTGACAATTTCTTTACGAGTTTGAACGAAACGTAATTGCTTACGTATTAAATTACTCCAAAGCCATCCACATTAAGGAAATGCAACAATAGCCGAGCAAAAATGGGAAGAGACGGAGGGTGGCTTCAAACATTTTGGGGAACATTTGAGAAGCTTGCAATGCCCACATTTTTACGAGGATGAAACTTGTTCTTTGCAAATAAAATTTGTACAGGTTTCACCTCCAATTTTTTCCCTTTGTGGGTGCATACATGTAGGAATTAATTCGACAGCAAGATACAAGAGATTCTTGTGAGTACAATGCAGAAGGCGGAAAAAAAGACGATTTGCAATGCTCATTACCATTTTGAACTTGTCTTTCACACCACAGAAGAATCAATCACATAATACATAACGGAATGGAAAAAAGGAACAGGATCAGTAGTGTGACGAGGCGGAGAGAATCTGGGATCAACCAGATCATGATCAGCACCAACAATTATGTAGTCTCATCTTGCTCCTGTATAGGTATAGTACGTTATATATGCTATATCATTTTCTCTCGTTAAATGAAAATCCCTCGTACTCAGTCTTAATTTGTACAATCAGTTTGTAATAAATAAAAAAAAAAAATTAAAACGCTCTTCCTGATACTACACGTATGTACATCAGTCCTAGCCGGCGTGGGAACAAAGGAGACAGAGGATCTGTGAGGAAGATCATGATGAGCTTCTCCCTTTCTTTCATTATGGCGTAATAATCTTCTTCAATCACCTGTTAAGTAACTTTTTTTTCAGTTTTTTTTCTACCCTTCTAGAAACATTTGATGCCAATTGGCATTTTTTTTATACTGACGGCTTCTGTTCATTATTGTCCTGACTTTGGTGGAAGCTACACTTAGTTTTGTCTCTTACAAATTTCTTCCGTTGCATCGAGGTGGTTTGACATAATTCGGAGGCGATTGAGCGTTATTTGAACGCTATTTGGCGTTGTTGATTCAAGGATATTTGGCTCAAATTGGTGGAAATCAAGAACATAAATAGTGGATTTGCGTTAATACATTTTTTGTGAGTTTCGATTTTTACAGCCATGAAATACCTCCACCTTTTTTTACTCCTTCTGCACCCGGATTTATTTCCGCGGATCACAGGTTCGGTAAAGTTTTGATATTTACTTTTAATTTGGTTTTTATTGTCATGTTGTACGACTCATTTGATTAAAAATGTAACCTTTTAATGAGGGATGCAGAATAATCTCAGGAGAATTGATGCAAAATAGATGTATAATACTTGACAAAATTCACTTTTAATTTTGGAAAAATCCGCAGGACTTGCGATTGGAGGAATTGGGATGGAACCAGCTACCACATCCTCCTCCGGTACCTCATCTACCTCAAGAGTCGTTAGGAGCACGGATACCTCCATAAATGGGGAAGAGGAAGATCTGACGACGATAATTAGTAGCTCCACCCCAAAAACTCCTGAGGAAGATCAGCCCATCACCCCACATGAATTATCCGTTGATCCGAATTCAGATTTCACCAAGCATCCCAACTTTGACCTCTTGCCCAACATGGAGGACTGCGGCTTGGCTTGGGATACGTGGCAACAGCGGAATAAAACGAGGAAGAAGCGGGTAGTTGGGGGGAAATTGGCGAAACTCGGGAAATATCCTTGGCTTGGACGCTTGGAATTGTACGAAGGTGAGGGAGTTCACATTTAAAAAATATTTGATCAGTGTACCTGTTTTTAAATGAAATTTCTTGTCTTTTTGACCATTTAAAAAAATATATTTTAGAGTGCAATTAGCACGCATATGTAGTACATATGTATGTATAAATGACAAAAATAAAAATAAATAATTTATGTATATCTTTTAGGCGGTTCTGGCAATTCCACAGAACGTTGTGGGTCTTCCCTCATCAATTCCAGATACGTTTTGACGGCGGCTCATTGCGTGACCCGAATTCCGAGTGGACACAGCGTGTGTGTGACTTTCTAAAACCAATTTTTAATTATAATATAATTATATTCTTCAATTATTTTAAACTATCTGAGCTGACCTGAAGGAGAATAATGTCACTTTAAAATCATTTTGAACTTAAATGAGCTGAAAAATATGCAGATCTAAGGTGGCCTTTGGAACGACGGACATCCGAAAGACCAGGGAATGCATCCCAAAAAGGGAAGATGCCTGCTCCGAAAGGAAGAAATACGAGATTGAAGAGATTATCATTCACGAAGATTATATCACTGGCAGCTTGCTCAATGACATTGCCTTGATTAGGCTCACAGAGCCGGTGAAATATAATGGTAAAAAATGGTGTTTCCATCATTAATACCATTTATAATCTATACAATTTCATGCAATTTGTACAATAACATAAAATTAATAGTTATGTCTGTATAATTTAAGGCAATATTTATATAATATAAAACAATTACAGAATTTCCGAATTAATACCGACCGCTATATGAATTGCAGCAAATTTTTAAAATTTATCGAGTTAATCCCGTTTTGTAGTGATTATATGAACGGATTTTTTGAAAAACAATTTTCAGCTTTCATTAATCCGATTTGTTTACCTCGAGACGAGGCGCTGTTGAAAAAATGGAAAGATTCCAAGCTCACCGTCGCCGGCTTTGGGAGATCCAATGGAGATGGTAATTTTAATTTTTAATTCATTCCATGTAAACACAAGATTTATAATTGTTATTAAAACAGCTATTTCATTTGGGATCTATACCATTTTGAATCAAATAGATGACAATAACACTCACTACCCAAATCACATGCATGAGGTGGACCTTCCCATAGTGGGCCGGAGAGAATGCGAAACGTTCTATCGGAGAAAAACTGGTCCATTGGACACCAGCAGAGTAGCTACAATTTTTTTGCTTTTAACTTATAAAAAACGCAAAATTAAGTTTAATTAAATCACAATTGTCCAAAATAAAAGTGAATACATTTTTTGGGGTCATTCATGTATTCTTCGAACAGTTCTGCGCTGGCGGGGAACCGGAGAAAGGTGACTGTCGCGGGGACAGTGGCGGTCCCTTGATGAAAAAGCTGCCGATAGACGAGCTGGCAAATGTTACCCGAACCGTTCAATTCGGCCTGGTATCATATGGGCATTGTGCCTTGGAAGGAGTTCCTGGGGGTTACATCAACATCCTGTATTACATGCCTTGGATTCTGGATAATATTGAGCCTTAAATTTAACATCTATAAATATATGAATTTGAATGCAAAATTTCTGACTGCTAATCGATGTTATTGGTGTGAGTGACATTTATTGCACTTGGAAGTATGTATGTACACAATGTATCTATGTTTGGACTTTTACCATGGTCATTATTTATATAATTATTACAGTATATTAAAATATGGTAAAAAAAAAGAGTTAAGTTCATCACGTGGAATTCAGACACGGTTCTCCTACAAATTTTTATTTCTTCCTAAAGAAATACATACTTTTCTTTACTGTCTTTCATTAATTATTCATTTATCTCATAATGCTCCTCACATTACGCTCATATTTTCCTGGCGCACTTTCCTGGAGCCATGGAATAGTAAATTATTATTTATTATTACATATACATACATTATACACAGGACTGAACCTGAAAAGGAAAATCACATATGGGTAAATTGGTCATTCCCGTTAAAAAATGTTTAAAAACAGGCTACTAAAAGAAGTAAAAAGGAATAGTATTACAACTTTCACCAACAATTTTGATAATTTGCTAATGTTTAAAACGATTCCATAAAATGTTTATGCACACAATATGTTTTAATTGTATAGAGTTTAATGTGTATTATCGAAAAGAAGACCCAGTGTGGCAATCAAATGTTTACAAATGTATATCACAGCTGTTTTCAAAAGCTGATGAGAAACGCATTACATATTAGTCTGTTCAAGCTGATGTTACACTTTAGTAATTAACAGGTGAGTTAGTTCTCTCTCTCCCTATTTTCCTATTGGA
>JAQGBT010002593.1:0-23239 GCA_034698585.1 Disparrhopalites patrizii | reverse complement strand
TTCTTCAAAAATAATTTACATTTGAAAAATACCACAGAAATTTATCTCGAGTGTACACAGTCAACATAATAGCTAGCACGATAGTCAACTTCGTAACATGCGTCTGTGCTTTCAGGAAGAAAAAATATATAATTCTTTAAAAAAATATTTAAAAATTTTGGATAGCAATGATTTTGTAGAGAAACAAAAACCCACCAGGAAAACTTGCAATTGGTAGCATTCTGGAGATACTGTATTCTCCTTGTACGCAATAGTATAGCAACTATAATGTATAGGTATAGATAGGCAGATAAACAACTAAAATAGTATTGCTACTGATGGTATGCAGATACACCCATGCAGATCAGCATGTTTATTATAGTAAAGAAAAAAATCTGTTTTAATTTGAATAAAAAATCACAACTAAATTGACTCAAGTATGCGTAACTATTTTGGCTTTCATATAGAACATAGACACATGAACTATCGGCGTTTGCCAAATAGTAACATGGGCTTTGTAGTTTTGGGTACATGACGGATTGTCAAAGAAACTCTGGTGGCACGCTCGAGAGTATCGCCAGTGGTCAGATTGTGAATGTTGGAGTTGATCATTTTGTCCGTAATGACATCTTCTTGAATCTCTTCAATTCCATGGAGAAAGTAATCGTAAGCTTTGTCCCGTAATATCAGTAGACTTCGAGGGGCGGCAAACAAACTAAATTCTAGCCGATCAGACCAGGAGCTACTATTGGTTTGTGTCAAAGACTACAAACACAAAAATAAGTATTGTTGAATATGTTTTCCTATAACATTCGTATTTTTGTAGATAAACTCATTACATTACCGACAAACCAGAACCCTCTCCATTCCCCACTGAAGGTTCTAATGGTCGATAAAAGTTCAGGACCGTATGAGAGCCAACACTAATGGTTGTAATCGTCGAGTAAAACAAAGGTCCATCTAAATGGGGCTGGGTTAAACAAAAAATCAGGTATTACATGTGATCAGTCATAATTCATCATTCTTTAAAATAAAATTTATTCTACCTACCATAATTCCTTGCCCGGGAAGGTACTCGTTAACTAGAACATGGTTCGGTTTATGGTCCACAAACAATCCTTGTATAGATCCTATTAAGTCAGTGTACTTCTTCAACCACTGAATCAATTACAACAGTAATCACCAGTTTAGCGTTGACTCTGACATATACAGGAAATCATAATATTAAAAAAAAAAAAAAAAAACATAGATACATCTGGCAAAGGCTCAGCAATCATGCCCTTCGGATGAGGATCACCACCCCAATTTTGCAATCGCCGATTTGATAACTGAGTCCAACGAGGCAGTGGCGCTTCATTTATTTTCCTGATCAAGTGCTCCTCCTCTCTTTCCGAAATGAAATTTGGAATGTAATAAACACTTGGAGGGCCCTGGAAAAAGTACACGTCATCATTTTTTCGAAAATGCTTGTCCGCTGACACCAATAGAATAAAATTAACGTTTTCCACATGACCTTGTAAACCATGTATCGGCACAATGTCACAGAAGTTTGAAACTTACATCTATCTTGAAAGTGTTGATATCCAAATCCGGAATGGAACCAACTGGTACCGACTGGAATTCGGTCATCCTATAAGGAAATGAGCAGCAATGGTGCAGATTGGCGATCGGTCGGCGAGATATTCTAAACAAAAATTAATAAAATCCCAAATATTACTGAGAAACTAAACCTCTTTAATACGTAGATACTAGGTGCATTACAATTACAATTACATATAAAACACCAAGTGAATTACCAAACTTACAAGAGTTAAAAAATAATGGCTAGAGTAATCAACTGTGCACGCCGTTATATTTTTCACAATTTAAATTACAATTTACAAATTACAACACCAGTTTAGCCAGTTTTGTAAATCTTTATTTCATCTTAAAAAATGACTAAATAAAGTTTAATCTTTTTGCTTTTGAAGAAGTGTTTTTCTTCCCGCAAGATTTTCAAATTCCTGACATCCCGGCGTCAGAGCCAATAGTCTATCTAAATTCAGTGAACAAAAGTTTCAGCGGGAAACTAATCCCCCGGCGAGGGAATTGACCACGACACAGTACACAGTACAGTCAAGCGCAAACAATAAAAAATAATGTCAATGACATAAACTCAATAGTTAAGGTTAAGAGTGCCATTGTTGTTGAATTCACTCAATAATTAACTCAACGTGTCAAGTTGTTAAAGAGCAATAAAAGGAGTGAAATAGGTATAACAAAAAATAAAATTGAAGCAGAATAAAAAATAAAAACGCTTTTGCATTTCCGAAAATAGATAACTGACTTGCTGGACACTTTTGTTCTAGCAAAAGTTTTGGTTCATTGTATTTTTTATTTTGTATTAATTTGTAGTACAAAACAATAAAACATTTTGAGACAAGGTTGAAGGAATCAAGGTATAGTCCGATTTGGTATAAATTGGTCTAAACTTGGATAATTGTGTGGATGCCGCGTTGACTAGTATAAATTTCAAGGTTTTTAGATACTTTATTACGGAAATTGTGATTAGTTTTAGTTAAGTTTAACGTCATTGTATGCATAATTGTACCTTGTAACGAAGGCAGGCAGGCTTACCTTTGTAGGCCTATTATTTAAGTGACATGATCAACTTTGGGTCAAAATTGGCGGATTTTGAAGTTTTGATTTTAAATTGATTATTTAAACTAATTTTTAAAGTATTACTAGTGTTGCTCATTGTATTGTGAATTAAATTGTGATTGTGACGTCTCGACTTGAAAATGGGCATTGTTGGTTTACTTCCGTTCTTGAAAAAAGCTTCGAAACAGAGTCACTGCAAAAATTATAGTGGGTACACAGCTGCCGTAGATGGGCACGGGTGGCTACACAAGGGCGCTTTCGGCTGTGCCGTGAAATTGGGGATGGGTGAGCCGACGGATTCCTACGTGACCTATTTCATGAAGTATTTGAACACACTAATACAGTATGGGATCAAGCCTGTTGTTGTCTTTGATGGACGCAGCCTTCCGGCTAAGAAAGATACGAATGAAAAACGGAGAGAGTAAGTTTAATTTTCGTATCTGATTGTCGCTGAAATTATTTACACATGGTTTGAGCTTCGGAAAAATCATTTGCAAACGATGAAAGTATGTGGGTAGTGGGTATAACACGGTCCCACCAAAAATTAAACAAAAGTCTTCTTTAATTTTATAGAGCCCGTGATCAGAACAGGAAAAAGGCCCAATCTTGCATGAGAAAGGGAAACAAAAAGGAAGCATGGGAGTATTTTGTCAAAAGTATTCATATTACCCATGAAATGGTTCATGCTGTTGTAGAGGTATGTATTATTGGCCCTGAATTCGACAGTGCAATTTTGTAGCAAATTTTAATAAATATATTCCCCCGCGTGTCGTTTAGGTTCTTCGGAAGAAGCACATCGACTACATTGTTGCTCCATTTGAAGCTGACGGACAATTGGCTTACCTTGCCCGGAGTGGATTTGTTGACTTAGTTGTCACTGAAGACTCAGATTTGGTCTTATTCGGATGCCCGAAGGTTTCCCTTAAATCATAATTATTTTGCTAGCCTTGTGCTGTGCGACTCTACGCGTTTCACTAGCAGGTATTTTTCATTAATTGACTCGCAGATACTGTTCAAGCTCAAAATGACTGGAGATTGCGTCATTTTTGACGCAACCAAAATTAACGTATGCATGGGAGTCACCGCCAAAAAGTTCCAGTTTGACCGCTTTCGTTACATGTGCATTTTGTCGGGATGTGATTATTTGGAAAGTTTGCCAGGTATTGGACTGACGCGAGCGAAAAAGATAGTTGAAGCCATGCCGGAAAATGAAACCATTGCAGAGGTTCGTTTTCGTGATCTAATTTGATATACTTTTAGTTGCCATTGTGAAGCACAAGTTATCGTAATATTCTAAAATAAAAACTAATATGCTGACATTACAGGCCATCAAGAAGATACCCATTACTTTAAAACTTGAAGTTGAAATACCAGGCGATTATATCGACCAGTTTTATGAAGCAGAGTGCTCATTCCTGTATCAGCTAGTGTATGACCCAGTTAAAAGAACGCTTCTTCCTCTAAATCCTTTTAATGCATCGGAGGTACCAGTGGAACGTTTGGCAGCTTGCGGTTCTTACGATTTAAAAGATGCGGTTTGTGACCAAACATAATAAAAAGGGCAAACATAGCAGTAGTACAACATTTGGTTGAGGTGTAACGTAACTGATTTTGTTACCTTTTACGTTTTTACTACAGGAAAATCTGGGAATTTCTACCGGAAGTATTCATACTAGAAACCTTGTGAGAGTTGATAATTATGATTTAAATAAAGATAAGGTAAAATACATTATGCATCTCGTATGAAACTTCACTTCTATTAAAGTATACTGTATAAACTGGGTAACATGTAACCTGCTTACCTGTTGTTGTTACAGGGGTATGTGAATAAGCAAACAAGCATTTGGTGCAAAAATTACAAGAATCCATCTGCCGAGACTCTCTCTTCTGCTGGTGCAAGTATTGTGCCAAGAAAGTCACCAGTGAAGAAAGTGAAGAAACGAATAATTGGTAAACAATAAAAATTTAAATGCACACTGGCGTCCGTACTAGCGTGCGTATATATAATATATTGTAGTGCTAGAAGTACTGATGTCACATGTTGCATTTATTACATTGCAGCAACTGGGGTTAAAAAAGATTCCGAACCAACAGATACCGAGCTTATGGCACTTTACAATAATGGCACCAGTAACGAAGAGAATGAAAATAATGATTCCAATAGGAGAAGGTCAAAAAGGGTCAAATTATCTTTGATGAGCACTGATAGTTACGAAGTAAAATCCAGTGACCACACTTTGTCAAACGACGAAGATGAATCAGCATCGGAAGAGGATTTACTGCCGTCAGAAAAGAAGAAAAATCCTTTTCTAAAATCGCCAGATATTGGATTGAGAGCTAGATCAAAACTGGCCAGTAGGAACCAGGAACCCGGAGAAAGCGATGAAGATCCTGTCAAAGTTCAGGGAGATAATGAAACAAAAATTGATCCCCTAGTTTTGATAGAAAAGAATCATATCTACAGTTGCAGCAAGAAAGTAATTGTCAAAAGCCAGTAAGTTAAAAATATGCGTACACAGTTCCTATTCTGTACTCTCCCCTCGAGTTTTCATTTCACAAATTTTTCAAATCCCATAATGCAGTACTTAAAAAGGATCGCGCAACTTTTGCTTTTCCTATTGCCTTCGGCCTTCATACAATATCCAAAATCCATACACATGATAATGTAATAATGTAGTATTCTGTTTTTCTAACGAATTATTGTTTTTTAAGGTATTTCCGAACGGATTCCCAGAACAGTACAACGTCATCTGTAAGCTTATAATAATTAATTAATCAGGAAACTGAAGCTAGAATATCTTGTAAACCCAAATATGTACAATACATACATACGTATATGTTACTGAGTATATTCTATGGTTTTATGTTTGGTCCAGGATTTCTCCCAGCAGCCATCTAATGTGTCACAGTTGAGTATCTACAGTGTAGATAAAGAAAGTTTCGGAGATCCGGAGACCCAAATTATTGATGATTTAAATGATCTGAATTCCGAGAAATCCTCAAATTCATATGATGGTGCGTTTGAAGATTCTGCACCCAACAAGGGTGAATGTGTTAATCGCCCTAACCCGGCATCGAAAATAAGCGACAATGATGTAGAAGTGGTTACAGTCGAAGACAATGACGCAGATAATTATACCAGTGATTATTTCAGTGGTAAAGCCAGTTCCATCGTTGCAAATTCTTTCACCTCTCCAGCATTTGCGACCAGGAACTCTAGCAAACCAGCGTCTGCTAGGCCTCAAACTACTAGCAAAGTTATTACGAGATGTCGCACGCAGGGCCTAAAACGTGGTTCAAAATCGGATTCCAAACAAAAAACTCTAAAGCAAATGTTTGCATTTCAAGCAAAGTAAGTTTGTCCTAGTCTTGTCTGCGAATGGCTAGTATGTGGAGAATAAATTATGTAACTTTTTTTTCAGAGCAAAGAATTGATTGGGGTTACTACAATCAGGCCGGACGGCCGGCTCCTGATTCTAAAATTCAATTAACAGCTGGATCCAAACTCAAGACTGAAATTTCTAACACTGCCACAATTTCTTTCGCGTTATTTAATTAAGGACGAGTAATAACTTTAGACATAACTCCTAATGTAGGAGTTTATATAAATATTCATCTAGACGTGTTGTAATTTTTGACTTTTTTTAATATGGCTCAACTATTTGATATGTTCATCTACTTTTGTAACCATATAATATCAACTTTGTCTAACTTTTTGACTTTCTCCAACATTGCTTTGAGGATTATAGTTTCCTATTACGTTTTTAATTACGTCAGCATAGCCTCGGATTGGCAAATACCAAATGCTGATTAAAATAGGTAAGATAAAAACAGGAAATCGTTTTAGTTTTCGAAAAATAAATTAAGATGTTGGAACTCAGGACACGTCAGCGTTGGATCAAGCAAGGCATTTTTGGCTACTCCCATCTTCCCACAGCTCGTGACAATAAATCTACATTTTGAAAACTGCTGTGGGGAAAACTTGTGGTTTTACAGATGTAGGTACACTTTATACGCAGTTTGTGTTGTTTGGCGTAAGGATGTTTACTTGTTTCGACGTTTTGTTAACAAGACCAAATTTTATTTTAAAAAATTCACCTTTATAGTATGTATATTGTTTGTTTGTTCAAAAAATGGCATACGCAAACAGGTTTTCGGATAGGCCGACATTAACAAAGTAGGGCATTGTGCGGACTCATTTGAAAATGGCGAGAGCTATACATTTTACTTCATAGAAGATTTGATGATGTCATGTAATGGAAGTTGTTAATTGAAGATAATGATTGAGGTTAATTATTGTTATTGAGGATTAATTATCGTGTAATTAGTTAGCCATATCAGCATGCTTAACAAGCACACCATGGGGCATTTTGGGATTTTAATCTTCGATAAGTACCTACAGCGTACAGTGAAAATGTATTGTACCAGCCATGAATAAAATTTTGTTTGGTCGTCTCATTATCAAACGCAATGTGACAACTGACAATAACCATGAACCATTATTTCTATTAATTTCAAATCCATAAGTACGCAATTAAAGTACAAAATACTGACACCTGGCAGAAATCTACACTTATTAAAGATTTACGCACATAATACGTAAATTTATACGTAAATGTAAGTACTAAATGCGTCCCTCTGATAAAACAAAAGCAACCAACAAGATAGACACATTTAAAGTTATCCTTGTAAAGTCAAAGGCGCCCCCGCGAACATCGGCGTAGGCAATGGCAATGCAATGGGAATATTGAATATCACATCCCGAATCTCGATCTCTGGCTCTTGCTCTTCTTGTTCTGACATGATCTTGTACTTCATTGTACAGGTTAATATTACGGGTCACCGTAAAGAAGCACTGGACCCTGATGGCCGAAAAGTCGGCTGTGCGTTTTTCTATTAGAATTTATAATTTGATATATATAAAGAAATCCATTCACGAGCAACAACTACCTGTTTCAGTTTTTTTCCGGTTTGTGATCTCTGCCTGACACGCTCATTCTCTGATTGTAAGTAAAAAAAAAAAAAAAAAACCAAGCTCGTGGGTCAGGGGCAATAATTTGGCTGTTATTTTTCACCAGAAGGTCATCTATTGACTGTATCATAGGCGGTATGTGCAATACAAAAAATTGCATTTTTTAAATTGTGATTTAGCCAGCTGTGATTATGATGTACCTTTATTGAATTTTAAATATATCAATTTTGGCAGACCATTCCATAACCCGTAGCCTTCCCCAGTTCAGGAGACGAATTAGAAGAGGGTTTGGAATTTGGAATCAGTAGCTCTGGAATTTACATAAAATGTCACAATCACAACGCAACCATTACGCTAAAGCCGGACCATCAGGGGTCAGAAAACCGCCTCAGCAATGTTCTAATCCCATTTTTGAACAGTGGCTTTTAGAATGGAGGGAAGAAGCTGTTCAAAAAAATTCCAAGATGCAATTTGTGTACTCTAAGGTTAGACATCGTTTAATATGCATTTATGTGTCGTAATTTTTTATTTTCCTATTTTGCAATTCTGTTCAATTTTTTTTAGTTTGACACAATGTGAATTGTAATTGCAGGCACTTATTTCTCTGCGCAAGTATCCTCTTCCGTTACGAAGTGGGCGCGAGTGTAGACTTCTAGAGTTTTTCGGAGATACAATTTGTCGAATGATTGATGTTCGAATGGCGAAGGAATCACATCTCTTCTCCCAAGGTATTTAATATTAATTAGATAAGCCTACGTAACTTCTGAATAATTTGGTTCTCACCTGCATGAAAATGACAAATTATCCATGTTACGTTGCAGATGAATCTCAATTGCCAGTCGAGGTCATTGACTTAGTTGATAGCTCATCCAAAAAGAAAAAAGGGGCGGCTAAACGCAAATCTGGAGGAAATGCTGTTAATTCATCGCAATCTCAAGATGTGGGTTCGGACTCTGATCCTGCCCCGCCAAAGAAACCGCAGAAAAAGGTGATACTTCCTTTGTTGGTAATTATTGGTTTCATATGTATGCATGCTATATGTTTGTGTTTAAATGTAAACAAATCTAACGGATTTGTATAGAAAAAGGCGGGTTACATCCCCCCATACCGTTCAGGGGGATATGCTATTTTAGTCACACTGTATTTAAAAGAAGAATCTCCTGCGTCAAGAGGGTACATGTTAAAAGCTGAAATTCAAGCTGAAGCGCAGGATCACTGTGACAGCTCGTTCCTGAGACCCGAAAACCCAGGCAGTCATTACACTGCTTGGAATAGTATGTCAACTCTGGTTAATAAAGGTTTTGTAATCAAACAAGGAACTCCAGTTAAGTAAGTTTTTAAGTAAAATTACCGGTACTGTTATTGTATCAATACTTTGGTATACACCTGCTTGAAGACGATTGCACTCTGAACAAACTTGTTCGATGTGTGCAGGTTTATGTTGACAATAGAAGGTCGTGAATTAGCTGCGAAACTTTTAAATGCTCACACCAAACAAGCGGGCTCCGCGTCTATCTCAGACTCATCTTCATCCGACGTGGAATTAGAGGAACTCAGTGCTTCGTCCAGAACGATTTTTAATCCTGGAGATTTTGAAATTGTGCTAATTGTGGATAATTGTGAAACGAATTCGTAAGTCCACACTTTCGTCTTTCTTATTAAAAGTTGTATGTATACTATAAGTCTAATAATAAAAGTTGTATGTTATAAGTTTAAGAATAAAAGTTTTATACTATAAGTATGTACTATGCATATTATAATATACATATTATAGGTACTTATGTAGGTATGCAGATTAAATTCAACATTTTATTGTAATAGAAAATCTAAGGAGGAAGAAGTAATCGGCGAACTACGAAAGAACGGGGTTAACCTTGAAGTTCAAAAACTAAATGTCGGCGATTTCATGTGGGTATGCCGTGAAAGTTTGAAACTGAAATCGAATCACAACCACAGACTGACAATTTCCAGGAAAAATGACTTGGTCTTACCATTTATTGTGGAAAGAAAGAGAGCTGACGATTTGGCTAGCAGCATCAAAGACAACAGGTTTCACGAACAAAAGCTCCGTTTGTCACAAACCGGACTTCAACCTGTTTATCTTATTGAAGGGTTTGTGATGGGGAAGGGAGATTATGGGTTAGGTGAAGGTGCAATGGCACAGGCTATTGCGAATACGCAAATAGTCAATGAATTTCTCATTTACGAGACTAACCATATCAAAGACACTTGCGCTTACCTGACCCACATGACACGCCATTTAACTAGCAAAGTTAATGTGAGTGTTAATTTGATATTTATTTACTATTTACTGACTAAAGAATAATACTCATGTTGTAAATACTTTTGCCCGAAAACTTTCTAAAAGTGCATGTCTTGGAATAATAGGAGAAACGCCTGATGAGCTGTACCAAAGAAGAGTGGCCAACGCTAAAATTATCCAAAACGGACATTTATCTCATGAAGTTTTTTGAAGTCAACGAACATGCCATCAAGCAGAGGGTAGGATTTAACAGTTGATTTCAGTACAAAACGAATGTGATTCTCGTAATAGTAATACTGATATTGGAATTGATTTAGAACTGGACTGTATCTGAGATGTTCGTAAAACACCTTTTGAGACTACGCGGATTATCGGTGGATAAAGCGCAGGCAATTGTACGAAAATTTCCAACGTTGCAAGCACTGCTACGAGCTTATAGCGAATGTGGAAGTGAAAAGGAGAAAGAATTGATGCTATCCCATTTACACTTCGGAAACGGCGCCATGACTATTGGTCCCACGATCAGTCGAAGCATTTATAAACTCTACAGTTTAACTCATTTACCATAAATATTTCCCGTAAAAGGTATGAAATATTTTGCAGTTCATCATAACCTTTAAAAAATCTGTAACTTACATTTACATAAATCCATACTATAGTAATACATACATTTATGTACTTTCGTAGTAGTAATTAAGTTTAATTATAAAACAACTTATCTAGGCGGCATTACTTCGACTTAAAAAGTAAGCAGGCAGCAGATTATGCTGAGGACGTGAGTTAGAAGAAGAGAAGCGCAGGAAATCAAGGACCAATGTTAATCACTTAATGTTAATAAGTATCATCAATACTGGATTACATTTATGTACATACTACATGTAGGCACTAAATTTAATAATAGTATCAGAAACCTAATTCAAATACCACAATTCAACGTATCTGATGTTTTGCATTTTATTCTTTTATAGCACCGACGTTCATAGATTTTATGTGATACATTTTATGCAAAAAATTCTCTTTTTGTGGTAGTAATAAAATGGGACAACAATAATTGATTGCGTTTAGTGTTAATACATATTTCTACTTCATTAGTTTTCACATTCAATTTTTTGCAGTTTTATTGCAACTTGCTCTTGGTCACGTTGCGCCTTCTTCTTCATGACCTTAATCTCTAAGTCTTCTATGTAGTCTTGGAACATGCACTTTAAGGCTGGATACATCGCTGGAATTTTGGGTAAATCGCTTAACTTTACCTGCAAATAAAACAAATAACGATACGAATCACATAATACAGAGATTCATTTGTCTGGAAATACAACATCTAAGTACGACACTGATACACAAAATGTTTCTTACCAACATATTGTCGAAAGCAAATGCTACGTTAGAATCTAGTTCAACATCAAATTTCGGCACTTTTGCGTATCGTTGGCTGAAATGTGTTAGAATGATATACTTGGCTTTCATTTTCCTTCCGACCTCTAATGCTTGTGATACAGTTGAATGCATTTTGGCTTTAGCCTCGTCTGCTAGCTCATCCTCCATAGTTGCTTCGTGAATGCAAACATCAGAATTTGCCCCCAGTTCAATAAAATCATCGCATGGTTGCGTATCTCCAGAATAACAGATCTTCCAGCCAGACACATGCACCACAGCCACGCCGAAGGAATTCACGCAATGTTTTACACGACACGTTTCAATGCTACACAATCCCAACTTTTCAATAATCGTTGGTAAATTATGGGGTACAAAAGAGCCATCGTAATCTTTTGTAAGCGAGATATTGGCAACGATCGTGTACAGGTCACGAATAGGCTCGAAGTTGTAGTGATAAGTCCTTAACCAAAACAGAATTTGATGTGGAGCGAAGAGAGTTACAGGTTCAAAAGAGCGATTTAAACTGTTAAATGCCTTCGCGCGCTCCTGAAGTATCTGGATAAGTCCCAAATGATGATCGGCGTGTAGATGGGAAATGTATATACATTTGATCTCAGTCAGAATTTCTGATATGTTTTCTTCGCCGTAAAAACGAAACAACTGTCCAAAAGTACCTTCTCCGCAATCAAGAATCATTCTAACATCGTGACTGAAATCAAAAATACGAAAATGAAGACTTTACACAGAATAAGCACATATGTACCTACCTATTTATATTTAAATATTTATATTATTTATATACACATTTTTACTTTTTTACAATGAATTCTTACCTGATATTCAGCATAATGCCGCTGACGTTTCTTGCCTTGTTAGGAATAGCCGAACCTGTCCCTAAAAACAGTATTTCCGGATATTCTCGTGAACATGAATCCAATTGTCCAACCTTTTCCTTGTATTTGGCTAGTTCTTCAGTGAAACCTTCCATGGCTTCTGCTTCCTTAATATAGTCGTCTTTACATAGTCCAACAATCATTGATCTACAATGAAATAATGCAGACATACTAAAACCAATTGTGCAACAGGCTAAATACGTACAATCAAAAATTTTGAAACCTGTAATACTTTTCAAATCCAGAAGCCGGCCGTATGGTAAACTTTAGCAACGATTCCCCCAATACAATAGGGACACCAAAATTGTTTAAACAAGACGGTAATTCTGGTTCTGTTACGTGTTTTACTATGTCACGAGGGTTCTTTTTCCATCCAGTCACTTCATCAAAAGTAAATGATGAAAGGCGAAGCCTATCTCTACTTTTTATAACAGGAAAAATTTTTTCATCAAACAAATTTAATTTGTATTGAAGGGAATGCAAAGCTTCACATCCAGTGCTCTCTGCAAAACTATTCAGGAACAAATGTGGAACCGATGATCCAAAACTGCGCATCCACTCTCTGTACTTATCATGCAAAACTACACTTTTTGGTGTAAAATGGACTATCACGGATGGGGCTTCCACACTGGAAGCAGCTGATGTGGGCTGGTACTTTGCCCATTCGGAATGTGCAATAAAATTCTCAATGTAGTCATCATTAGGACAATCAACAACTGTAAACAAAATAAAAAGTGGTAAGGAAGAACCTAACTCAGGGAAAATATCCACACATACATACCTTACAGATAGAGAAAAACGACAATGCTAATACTATATAATATGTACCTATGAATGGCGCACTGCAAATATCTGGACTGCGAACATCAGCAGCGAGCACCACTTCACCGTTCGGTAAAGTTACATTCTTGCCGGCTTTGAGAACTCCTAAAAGAGGTCCTGAAGGGACACCCATTTCTACGCATTTATTGATTAATAACCTCCCCTCCTTCGGTTTGGGACGACAGACATATGACATAGCACATTTCACTGGGGATTCCAGTGTATTTTCTACACTCTCTCTTTCTTCTGGAATTAAAGAATCAAATTGCTTTCTTCTTTTCGCTGTAACAATAATTTCACACATCACACATGATTTATGTTGCGCATAATTTTCATAGATGTAATGTCCGAGAAAGCAGTTTGAAAATGTGAGGATACCAACTATTAGAGCACAATTTTGCGCTAATACGAAAAAAATGAAAGGTTATCAAGCGCGTGCTGCAAATACCTACGTGAAGGATCTCTAGGCATCCTTCACGTGGGTATTTTAACTTTCTTAGTTTCTATTTAATAGCTTCCAATAATTCTTGTTACTCACACTATAACGAACGCAAAACACGATTGACTGTAAGCATTTTCTCTAAGCTAAGACTGGTCAAATTTAAAAATAACCTTCACAAGGTTCGGTCAAACACCGCTTCATTCCCACTTTGTAAGAATAATAGTCAATATTATTTTCACTAGGATCTAAGTGGATGTCATCTGCCCGTTCTGGACTGGAATTTGCCTGCTCTGATTTCGCAGGTTCTGACGGAAATATAGGTAAATATTCAACCCTCATAATATGGTCTTCAAAATGGGTTGCAGCTACGCAATCCGTGGCTTTTACAACAAGATTCTTCATTATAATAAAACGACATGTCGAAGTAAAGATTTGGTCCTGCAAACAAATGTATCAGTAATTAGTCGAAGTACTTTTTTTCCGTACTTTTGTTTCGTGCTCGAAAATGCTGGCATAATACACAATTAAAAGAAGAAAAAACATTTACCAGTCCCGGTGGACCATGTAACGTTAAAGCTGTACAGCCCATTTCTTGCAGAGTTAAAGACATTCCTGGCAGTCCACCAAGTTTATCCCACTGTTTCGAAGTTATAAATATATTCTCCAACCTGCTCAGTTTCATTTTATGTTCTTGTCCCAACCTCTGCGTACCTTCGCCACAATTAAAAATATATCTAAAAAAAGGGATAACAATTTATTGTCAGATGATTTCATTAGTTCTGATTGTATATTATGTCACAAAAGAAAATCAAACATCCCGTGTATTACCTGGTCTGATCCGCAAAAACATACAATGAACTGGGTGACCCTGTAGCTCCAGTACCCAGGACTTGCAAGGATATTATCCCCGCTGGGTACTTTGGTGGGTCGTCAGACTTAAATTTTTTAGCTGCCTGCATTTTACAATAAAAGACGCTCACCGCGCGCTTAGTTTTACAGAGCTACTCTACGTCCAGTCACAAAATGTGAATATCACAAGTCACACGAAGGTGTTTCTTTTTAAAGGGTGGGTTGATTGTTGATTCCAGTAATACAATGTTTCTGATTAACGCACAAAAGTAGAAATCTTCTCAAATCTGTAAAGACCAAATCCAAAGATCCTCGTGAACAATATGATATCATAACATATGATAACACTCAATTAAACCACTCCTACAAACCTGAAACACTCTGAAAACGTTTACAAAAACGTTGACGTTTAAAACGTTCGTCCGCAATGAATGTACTGTATACCTATACCTACTTGAAAATCTACAGTTACAGCCTCATTGCTTCATCTTCATACAATACCCTATTTTGATCATCTGCACATTCCCACAAGCATATGTGTCATTGGCGGAAACCAGTGTCCTTTATCATTAAATCTCAGTCGGGTAACAACCTTCCATTATTTATAAGTTATATCTTTCTATCTCTTTATCAATTATTTATACGTTTATTTTTATGAATTGTTTTTTACAAATCTTTTACGAACGTTTCGAAGCAAAAGATGTATAATCTCGTGAGCACATATCAAACTACAGGATAAACATGAAATATTGAACCAGCACATGTGCAACTATAAATTACAAACGAATTACAGGCGATATTTTTTAAAAGTAGAAACTGCTGCTGACAAATACTAACAATTATTTCAAGTATAACGAGTCGCATTCCAAAATTAAATGATACCCGAAGACTCAATGAAAAAAAATCATTATTATATTATATTACATTAACCATATGCATTTAACTTACGTCAGGTCAGAAGAGATCCTATACAGCAATATGAAACCGAAACAATTTTCGACTTTTCCCTTTAGTAATCCAACGTCAGTGCGATTCCCGATTTCTCAACCCACTTCGTCGTGTATGTCTGTAATTCTAATTCAATGCTTGGTTAATCGGCACTACTGGATGATCCTAGATCCTTAATATAACTATTTATTAACCTCACATTTACCTTCAAAAAATGTTTTTTTACTTCGTGTATTACCGTCATAAATTCAAAATAATAAATGACTCATGACTCATTCATGAAATTTCAACAACGTGCAAAAATTGAATCCAGTGACTATTTTTTTTGGCCCAACGTTGATTTGCTGTTTGGAAGGCGGTAAACTCCATTTTTTACAGGGATGTCTATACTCGGTACAATCTGAAACTGCAACTCGTAATAAAGGTTTCGGTTTGGAACTTTCGCATTTGAAACCTCTTGATTCTTGGTTTGAAACTAGAAAAACTGCTTGATTCTGTGCTAAATTTGAGTAATATGTGAAAGTTAATAACCAGTAAACGAATAAAAAACTGGAAATCCATGGGCCATTGCACTGTTGTAGTAATATTGATACCGGGAATTTTGTCAAATCTGATGAAATAGTAAAAAAAAAAACTAAAAGATACCACTAAGCGTGCAGGGTGCTGCCGCGGCCGCACCGAGTCCACGTTCAAAATGTAACAGTAACATTCTTCATTTTCCGTAACAATTTAAGTATAGCTGTGATAACTGGGTAACTTGTATAGCTGTGATGTGTTAGGGTCAACCCGGGCTTATATAAATAAATAAAACATATAAAAACATAAAAAGTATTCATGGTAAAACAATGAATAACAAAACTTTAAAAACATTCAGGTTATTCGTTTCGATGGTTCGGAAACCAAAGCGTGCCTTCGGAGCTCTGACCCACTTGCTGACCCGCAGGACGGCAAGACACACTGACGCTGCAGAAGTAGGTCATTCAAACGCAGGAAATGGCAAGCTGGAGGAATTACTTTTAAGTATGACCCCTCCACCGGCAGGTGTGAAAAAAACTAAAAGGAAATCCAGTGTTGAACCGAAGCTTTCGAAAGATGTGTCTTTGGTTGTCGTTGGTACTGGAGCAAAGGGATCACCTGCCAGTGTTTGTCTTTTTACTGATGATTCACGGTACTGTTGATTCAAAGTTGTTGAAATGGCAAATGCATAAAATAGGCTATTCAACTATTCACACTCTTTAGTTTCATGTATTATGACATTAACAAGCTCCTGATGTATTTTGTTTGTGCAGATACTTGTTCAATTGTGGGGAAGGTACCCAACGATTATTGGAGGCATACCAAATAGGTTTTAGTAACATGAGGAATGTTTTCGTTACATCGAAGGAATGGAGCAAAGTCGGTGGACTACCTGGGTTTTTACTGACTGTTCAGGAAAAATGGCCGGACAAAATTTCATCTTCAGAAAAAAAAGTGTCATTATATGGACCTCGTGGACTTGTAAATAGTAAATATTTACCGTACATAGTTTACGTAGCAGAATGACCTTGACAGTATCTGACAATGTGACGGAATGTAGTCTAAATTCATTTGACTTTGAATGTTCAGGGAATATTGCTGTCATCGACCAATAGGTTTCTCAGTATAAGCCAACAAACGGTGTTGGTGGATGTTCCAGATTGCATAACGGAACCGTACTTTGAAAACCCGGATCTTAAAATTAATTTCGTTTCCGTGGAGAGAACACGTGGAGAAGCTAAGGAATCACTTGCGGAAGAAAGACTTTCCGAATCCGGTGAAAATTGTGCTTTGTTTACTGATAGAGGTCAATCTATGTCCTACATTTGTCGGCACAAAAGGGGTCAACTCACATTTAGACATAGCAAATGCATCGCTCTTGGCGTCCCCTCGGGTGAGTTTATTCAGCAATTAAAGGCTGGACAGGATGTAATCTTGCCATCTGGTAAAAAGGTGTTGTCAGATAGTGTGCATTCAACAACTGACAGAAGTTCAGTATTTATGAGTAAGTGGTTTTATATTTTGACATATGTATAATGTATACTACCTACGTACGTACAATATGACTTTTCCTTGGTTGCTGTAGTTTGTTGTACTGATAATTGTGCTGATTTATGTACGACTTATGCTGATAATTGTGCTTATGCATTTACGCGCAGTTGTGGATTGTCCCACCGAGGATCACTTGGAGAATTTTGTATCTCATCATGCGTGGGAAAATTATCAAATGGGAGGAAGTAATTCTCCCAACGAAAACCTAGTTCTTGTTGTTCACTTTACTCCGACGAATATTATATTGGACTCTAGATATCAAACCTGGATGAAAAGATTTAAACTACAACCCAAACATTTAGTCGTTAATCAATCCAATACTAGCGAGGGCTACGAGTTTGTCCACCAAATCCAATACAAACTTAACTTTTTTGATACGGAAATGTTTCCCATGCTTGAAAGCGGAAACCGTTTACGATCTTCATTGCTCATCCACGACGACAGCTTTGGGTGGAGACCTAAACCACGTCGCAGCGATTACGAACTTTTAACTGAATTGGCTGTTCCTAAGAATTTTGGCCATTCACTGCTACCACTAGTTCCTGGCCAACCATTGTTGAAATTCCACATTAAACCATCTCTATCTAGATTTGATGAGTAAGCAGGAAAACAAGCTTGACTGCGCAATTTTATGACACATATTATTCGCAATGTATTATTCGCATAACCATTTATTCTTAACGTATAGATCCAGAGTTGTTGGAATGTGTAAGGAGGACTACATCAAAGAAGTTCTAAGTCAGTCAGGTTTTCAGGAGGAATTAGCGAAATACAAGGAAAAGGCAAGAAAACTTCAGTTAACTCATCAAGAATTCCCTAAGATGTCGATTCTAGGATCAGGATCATCAGTTCCCATGAAGTCCCGGAATGTCAGTGGAATCCTTATAAACATATGGTACAGTAAGCAAATACTTTTATCTTTCATGCACAAGTACATATGGCGACATGGCGAGTGTAGTAATTTCAATTAATATGTAGCAATAACATCTCGCGTTGAAATGTAAAACAAAAAATTCAAAGGTTTTTCTGAATTGTCATTCCAGTGACAGCAAAAGAATTTTACTTGACTGCGGTGAAGGAACCTGGGGTCAACTCTTTCGATTATACGGCGAGTCAAACGTGTACAAAATAATGACAGAGCTTAAGGCAATCTATATATCTCACCTGCACACGGACCATCATATGGGATTAATACAAATTCTGCTGCAGAGACAAAAATGTTTCCAGTATCAAAATATTCCATTTGAGCCCTTGACACTATTCGCGCCGCATCAAATTATGCCATGGCTAAAGGCATTTCATTATAATTTTGAAGAAATCTTACATTTATTTCAACTGGTGAGCAATTCTTCTTTGCTTCCTGAATTCTATCAAGACGGCGTTCCCCACCAAGCGCAAGATATTTTCGACTATCTAGAGCTAGAACTCAAGACCTGCAACGTTAATCATTTCAAAAATGCCACGGGTGTAGTACTAAAACATAAATCCGGGTGGAAAATCTGCTACTCGGGAGACACCTTGCCTTGCGATACTCTCATTGAGTTAGGACAAAATGCTGATGTCTGCATTCATGAGGCTACCTATGAGGACGGTTTGGCTGATGTAGCATTGACAAGGAAACACTCAACCTTCTCACAAGCTATACAAGCTGGAAAAGACATGAATGCTAAAAATATTCTTCTAACACATTTCAGCAACCGTTATTCCAAGATACCAATATTTCCATCTGACCTCCCTCTTAACGTAGGCTTTGCGTTTGATAATATGTTGGTAAGTTCAGTAAGACATTTTTAATAACTAAATGGCTAACATGCACCTATGAGCTAAGGGGGTTATACAAGTTATCTAATTTTTTCAGTTACTTACACTCCGTATATTGTTTTTGTTTTTCCAGGCGCGACTAACTGATTTACCAAAGATTTCGCTTATGTACAATGCCTTGAAGTGCCTATTTCAAGAACATGTTGAAGAAGTCCAATTCAAATCGCAAAGGCGAATTAGAAATCAAAAGCCAAATAAGCCAATAAAAATGAATAAACAATAAAAAAAATCCCTATATACACAATACACATACACATCATGTACTTTTTGCAAGTTTTTTGTGCTGCTACTTTTTTTCCCAATTGAGCACAGTTTTAATTAGGGAGAAATACACATAAAGTCTTCCACCATACATTACTGGGAGTAACCGGTTTTAAAATACTTCCATGGGTAGTCGTCATATTCTTTGCGTGAACCAGTGTCCCTGTAAACGTAAAAGTATAAGCTTCTATGAGAAAAACTAACGAATTAAAAATCGTTTAACAAAATCGCAGCCACATCCACAACATATCATGGGCTAGTGGTGACAACACAAAAATGTGTAACAAGTTATAGGTGTGCACTTAATGTTTTATTATTTTATACACGGTCAAAAAGAAAGCTTTAGGCAAACCTGTCCACTAGTAGCGCCAAACCTAAGTCTGCCAGCATCTTCTGTACGGAAACCGTGTTAGGCTGGCCCTGAGCTTCGACGATGTATATAAATGATGCAGTTCCGGAAGACTGATGACGAATGTTTGCCTCGTCTACTAAAACTCCACTCACAACTTGTCCTACAAAGAAACGGTATAGTATTACGTAAAACATATCAATACTACTCGTACACGTAGCGATCTTCAGTCTATTGACCGGAAGCTTGGGACATTAATTTATATCACGACTAAATCATGTGAAAACGAACCTATTGGCAACAACATTTTCAAACCCTGTATCGAATCCAAAGGCCATGACGCTAGGTTTTGAAGTGGGAACACATCGCTAAGTTTAATTTTCAACGCTCGACTGGGAGAAGGCCAAAATGCTTCGTCGAGATCCAGTAAGTCTGTCGAATTCAAAGTGATTGAAACACCAGAGTCAATAAGCGAAACGGTCGCCCTACCTGTTATTAGGTCCGTACCAATCACTCTGACTCGACACCTGTTGATTTCATATCGCAAAAAGAGTTTCATGTCTAAAGATCGGTAGAGATATTGGTTGCATATCGTGTAGCATCTAGCATGGTAGCGTAGTTTAAAGTTTAAACTAATAACATTCACTAGAACTACGCACTATTAAAACCAACAGCAAAAGAGTATTCAGTATTCGCACCATCGACTGGTTGCAGGATCTCTGTACGCGTACAAGTGCTCCTTGAATATCCTTGTTGACCTCTGCAAAACAAACCAAGTTAACCTTATATTGTAAAACATCCACTAGATTCCGAAAAAATTATAAGATTCATTAACTTTAGAAACGTCTACGCAATTTAGGTAATAACACTAATAACCAGCCGAAATGTGTCAAGTGACAACTGACAATAACGAAAAAAAACTCGCATAAGTAAACATTATTACCACTACGTAACGGCTTGTCACGGATGCTTGATTGTAACATTTCTGGAAATCTTCTTCCCAGGTCTCTTCCTTGGCTCCAGTCACAAAAATATTATCCGGGTCTTCGACATACAAAATCCGATATTTGTCTATCACTTTGTCCACAACCTTGTCTTTGGTAGCAAATTTCTGAAGGGCACCAAGCCGCTGTAATGTATCAAATCATGAAACAAACATCGAAAGTATAAAAGTACACATCACATGTCACATCCTATATTTTCGCTCTTAAATTCCTTTTGTTTGAATAACATATAAAAAATAAAAATACAATATAATTTATTAGATACAAAATGCAATCAAATTCATAAGGTAAATGTAAATAAATACGTAAAAATACCACTCGCTTCGACATATCGAGCAAATATCTTTATGGATGCCACTGGCACTTAAAGAGGGAGACACGACAATACCAAAACGAATTAGAGTTCAGATTGTGATCTGTGATGCTTTTGCACAAAAAATCCTTGTAGCTATTTGAATTTAAATATGAGTGTTATGTCGCCACCACCGGCTGAGTGACAAATTTATTGAATGTTAACGACGAATGACGATCCGCTAAGGAATTGTATGAAATAAATACATTTGACGTTGGATTTTTCCAGAAGTTATTTGGTTATTTTCTAACAATTATATATTAACGTATATATTTTCTATCGATTGGGATGTTTGAAAGTGCTTTAAAATAGTACACCAGAGAAAGAGAAAGAGAGAGCGAGAGATTTAGTAGATGTACGATGTGCTTACTTACTATAGTAAATGTAAATACGTATGGACTTTTGCAGTGGCCAAGGCCTTTGATTGGTGGAGAGAATAAAAGGAGAAGCCGTGGGAACCGAAGGACAATGGAGGAAGCCACGTGACTCGCACGGTCCTTGGTCCTTGCACAGGTCAAAGGGATAAGGATTTGTACACAGTCCAGGTCATTCCCCAGATGGCATCTCCAGGCCCTCATTCCTTTGTTAATGACCGTCTATTGTTCTCCGCAAGCTGGGTATATCTAGGATCTGGGTGGTCCTGCCATAGGCTTTTTATCTTCAAGGAGAGCGGGGGGAAGGACGAAAAACGTTTAGTGGCGAAGAGAGAGCCTGTTCACAGTATGCATTTCACAAGTCACCTAAACGTAAGTGCAGCACACGCCACCCAAACGTATATGCAACACACGCCACTCAAACGTAAGTGCAGCACACTCCACCCAAACGTATATGCAACACACGCCACCCAAATGTATGTAAGTGCAGCACACGCCATCCAAACGTATGTAAGAGCAGCACACGCCACCCAAACGTAAGTGCAGCATGCGTCCTATAAGCTCGGGAGCGTCGTGGCAGCAGCTCCTACCTGGACGACTTCTGGCGACAAACTGAGGCAAAGTGGCTCTCATCCTCGACCTCCTCCCTATAACGTCGACAGAACGCAGCTCCGGATATACCTATAGACTGTGCAGCACCGTCGGCTATAGGCACCTCCTCCCTCTCCACTTTCGTCCTCTTTTATGCGCCAAGTTTGAAATTACATTTTGCCCAAACCCTGAATCCCGATGATCCACTCAAACTTGACGGGCTTTATTTAATGATTCACGGTGCCACACGCCACAACTTTGATGACCTACCTCTGGAACCCAAACAGGTACTTGTTTTTGGCCCATTTAAACATGATTTGTAGGGGCATTTTACATATGTTTAAAAAACTTCTGGTCAATTTGACCAAGTTTGTTTCGTGATCCCATGCTAAACATATTGACCTCTGGAAGTCAAACCCGAACAGGTACTCATTTTTGACACATTTAAACATTGGTTGTAGACATTCTAAGCATGATTAATTTGATTAAGATACGTCCGGGTCAATTTTCCGAATTATCATTTGTGACCCCATGCTAAATGTATTGACTTCTGGAGGTCAATGTAGTATACATACCGTCACCGTTCCTCTCGAGATATGGCAATTATTATTAATTATTATAAGTATGTACAATTTCGTGTAATGTGTTCCAAATGTGTAAGACAATCAGCAGGGTTGTGAAAGTAAATTTGGGGGGTCCAGAGTTATTCCCCTGATTCCCGGATACAGGAAAATTCCCTGATTTTATGTCGAAAAATCGTTAAAATAAAATCGGTACATACTCTGAAAAATTTAATTTCCAATATTTTTTTAAAATAACAAAACGAGTTTCTAGGAAAATGCTTGTTATGTCAAGGGAAAGTGGACTAGGGTCTAGGCGTTATCGTCATTGAAGTTTGGTGTGATTCCGTGAGCGGACTTCGATTATTAGGACTTGTGCCGTTTGCTTCCAAAGCACCTGTGGACTTAATTCCTTTTGCATCTAAATTTTTTTTCCTTGCCGATTTGTTTTCATTTGGATTGTCGCTTTGTAAAAACTAAAACGGCTGAGGATTGGACTAGTTATAGGTTATAAACATAACTTTCCTGGAAAAACCCTGAATTTGAAAATTTTGAACTTTTTTGCTTCCGAACCCTTCCTATATGTATCAAGTACCAATCCGTAACTGTAAGCTGTAACTATATGGGTCTTCTACATTCAAAAATGAAATAATCGAAGATTTGTTCCCGGGTATA
>JAQGBT010002592.1:0-23253 GCA_034698585.1 Disparrhopalites patrizii | reverse complement strand
AAATAGAGAACGAGAGAGAGAGAAAAAAAGAAAGCGAGGGAGAGAGAGAAAAAGAGAGAAAACTAGAGAGAGGACGAGAGAGAGAAAAGAGGGAGAGAGAAGGAGAGAGAGAGAGAAAAAGAAAGCGGGAGAGAGAGAACAAGAGAAACAGGGAGGAGGGTCATAGAGAGGGAGAGAGAGAGAGAAAGAGAGAGAGAGAGAGGAGGGAGAGAATGATAAGAAAATACTGACAACACAAACGCATTTGTCCTCTACTTTTCAGCTATTTCCTCCTAGATTATTTACTCTGCAGATTTCAAATTGTAAATAAGAAAGAAAGAGGAAAGCGAAGTTTGTCTTCCGTCCACCTTTGTAAGGGTAGGAGAAGAAAGGGCCTCACCTCGGATAAAAAGAACGTGTTTACCTAATTACGACCATCTTTGATTTAGTTCTCAGATGCTTGCATGGGCTTACGGTGAGAGGCTTTACGGCAGTCGTTAGGCCTGGACTGGGACGAGGGGCCTTTAACACCGTGATTAATTTGAACTCCCAACATCCTCCTTTGGTATCAACGGCAATCTCCACCTTCAAGGATAGTCCCAGACCAAAGGAAATGGAGATTGTACGATGGCTGCCAAGGACTGGATTGAGAATCCGTACATGTAGCCCCAGAGACAATTAAGAGGAACACGGGATTTGTGTCAATGGAAGAGAGGAAGGCTTTTATCATTCTATCTTCTTGTTAAGAGAGACCAAGAATCCCAATAATCTCTACTCAACCCAACCTCCACCTTCTTTTGCTCTCACCCAAACAATGATATCCCACAAGGTTCATTTGTGATGGAGTCGTCTTCCTCCCTGTTTCTATCACTTTCCAAAAATAATAATAAAGAGTGAAAGAAGGAGATGGGAGTGAAAGTGAATTCTCCTTTTAATTTGGGTTCAAGGCCACCACTCAAGTGTGAGATTCCTTTGGATTTCGTGGCAGTGGCTAAGTGGATCTCATTATTTCTGATGCTTTCATTCCAAAAGGGAGGGCAAGGCGTGTTGAGCTGATGGTAAAAAGAAAATTGGAGCTTTTTTCTCTCTTCATTTTTCCCCTCCCCCTCTTTTGGTGTCTTTGCGGTTGAAAATGTTCCTTTCTGATGCCCATGACCTTGCGACATATTGAAGTTCGTGAGTGTGACGAGAATTTTTTTGATAGGAATTCCTTCTAAGCAACTCAAGTGTGTTTAAGTGTTCCCGACTCATGTTTTTTTTTGAGAATTTCTCTCTATTTCGTAGATAAAATCATGAAATTCTTACAAACCCTTGAAAATACTCTGGGAGAATCAGGTTCAATTCTCCGCTCGGTGGTCATCCCAACCATCATTAGTGTGAAGGGGAAAAGTGCAACCATTTAGCCCATACTATACTTTTG
This sequence comes from Disparrhopalites patrizii, assembly GCA_034698585.1. Taxonomy (NCBI): domain Eukaryota; kingdom Metazoa; phylum Arthropoda; class Collembola; order Symphypleona; family Sminthuridae; genus Disparrhopalites; species Disparrhopalites patrizii. The sequence continues at coordinate 21,854 of JAQGBT010002592.1, read as the reverse complement.
AGTCTTACCCACCGTTCACAGGGTCATGACTCGAAAGAGATATACGGAGAAAAAACCGAAACGGAAAGGGAAGGGAGGAAATGCGGTGAAAGAAAGTCGGGGAAAATACTTATAGAGAACAAGGGAAAAAACGGCCACGTGGATAAATCTTTCCGTTGACGTGCTGGCATTGTGGCCATGAAAGACCTTCAGACTCCCTTTTGCTGTGAATTCAGACCCACTCCCTGATGAAAAAATGTCGGCGGCTGGAAATGTAACAATGACCCTCACGCGACCCTTGCAAAAACATTTTTAGGACTATAAACACTAATTCTCTCGCCTTCCTCTCAAATAACAAGGCTTGTGAGTGTTTGACTACAGCAAAAGTATCGCATATTTTTTGGGAGAAATGTAGGGAGAATACGGAAATGGGGAAGAAGGTAAATATTTGTGTATGTGGAGTATATAATGATTACAGAAGGGTTGAAGTGTACCCATCACCGTGCTATTTCTTCCCTCGGACATTCCTTTTCCCATTCGGCGAGTCCTATTTTCGCAGGGACAACGTTGGATGAGGTGACACTTCAATTATATTTCCACAATCACACAAAATCTGGCGGGGGAGATGAGGACAAAAGAGGAGCGGTGATGGAAGGAGTAAAAGAGTCCCTCTCAAACGCACACACTTTTCCCCTTACGCATACAACAAAAAATGGGTACAAACCCCCCAAAAAAGGCTTGCTATTTCACAATCTTCCATTCTTTGTCCAAGATAGAATTTTTTTCTGGGAGGGAAACGTCACAAAAAGTATCCCAGATGTCATTTCCCCGTGATTTTGGAGAAGGGAACGATGTCATTGAATTGCTTCTGCTCCAGCCCTCCATGTGGACCTGCCCAAGGATTCAGGTACACCTATAATATCATTCTGTCGAGTCTGCCACTATTACACATGGTGAAAGTATCATTGCCGTGTGTGAGAGTGCTGGCAAACAAAATTACCGGGTGAGAACGAATGCTTCAGTGTACAAGGAATTATGCTCCAGGCCTGGTTTCAGTCCCCGGTAAACGGGGAGTAAATGGGAAGGTACGTGAAATTTGTGTAGCAAAAGAGAGAGAGAGCAGAGACGGAGAATGTGCTAGCTAATTGTGAGGAAAGAGAAGACACATTTCCACATGTGTCTTCATTATCTGTCAGAGCCAACTGTTATTTGCTCACTCCATGCTCCAACGACATGGTCCAATTTACGCCAAAGTGTGTCATTGCTGATAAAGTGAAATCTCACGTTTTCCTTTGCCCAAGGCCAAAGCCACCCGCCTGGGGAACTGCCGCTACGAGGACACAATGCCCCTTTCTCGTAATTCTCGATCGGGAAGAACACAACCAGCCATAAAGGGGAGAAACGCACGATGTAGGTGGGGGCGTAAATAGGTTATCAACCCCGGTTTAAAATGGAATTATAAACTTTCCCCCTCACCTTTAATCCCACCTGTCGTCGGAAATGAGCTAAGGACCTTTCACCCAATTCGTCCCGCGTCATTGACATTGTTAGCCTCTACCCATCGAGAACAAGCATGGTGGAAGAGGACGCGTGGGAGTTGTAACGTTCCCTAAGAAGGGGGAGAGTGAAAGCGAGCAAGGGAAAGGGAGGCGACGAGAAGGAAATGGAGAGAAGGTGAGAGAACGAGAGGAAAACCGATCAGAAAGTGAGAGAAAAGTAAGGAAGCAGAGAGAAATGGAGAGAAATAGAGGGGAAGGTGGCAAAAGGTGCAATAAAAAACAGAGAAAGTGAGAGAAAAGGAAAGAAACAAATGGAGAAACCGAAAGAAAGAGAACCAGCGAGAAAAAACAAAAGAAATGTAGAGAAAGTGAGAGAAAAGGAACAAAATAGATGGGGATTAGAGCAGGCAAGAAAAAAAGTGAGAGAGCTGGAGAAATTCAAAAGCGAGAAAAAACTGGAGAAATAAAAAAGCGAGGGAAAGAGAGAAAAATCTGGAGAAATAAAAAACCAGGGAAAGAGAGAAACCTGGAGAAATAAAAGAGAGAGAGAGAGAGACAGAAAGCTAGAAAAATAAGAAAGAAAGAGAACCAGAGAGAAAGCTGGAGAAATAACAAAGAAAGAGAACCAGAGAGAAAGCTGGAGAAATAACAAAGAAAGAGAGAGAGAAATCTATAAACATAAGAAAGAAAGAGAAGTTGAAAGGGAGAAAGCTGGAGAAATACAAAAATAAAGAGAACAAGAAGGAAAGCTGGAGAAATAAAACAGAAAGAGAAAGAGAGAGAAAGCTGGAGAAATAAAACAGAAAGAGAAAGAGAGAGAACGCTGGAGAAATAAAAAAGAAGGAGAAAGAGAGAGAAAGCTGGAGAAATAAAAAAGAAAGAGAAAGAGAGAGAAAGCTGGAGAAATAAAAAAGCGCGGGAAAGAGAGAGAAAACGAGAAAGCTAGAAAAATAAAAAAGCAAGGGAAAGAGAGAGAAAGAAAACTAGAGAGCTAGACAAATAAAAATGCGAGAAAGAATCAGATATAAAATGAAAGAAAACAAAAGAAAGAGATGAAGAAAGCAAAAGAAAGAGAAAAAGCGAAAGAAAATTAGAGCATGCTAGTGAAATAAAAATAGTGACAGACAGAGAGAGAAAGCGAGATAAAGGAAAACAGAGAGAAAGAGATTAGTCTAGAAATGGCTATAGTTGTAGTGCAGCATCATTTCGCAGCCTCTTCCTTGTCAATTTCATTTAGCAAACAGACAAAAGCCATTCATTCAAGTGCTCCCCACGTGGAATCGTCAACCTGTCAGATGTATGTATCTATAATTATGTACATATTGCGGAAAAGTTCATTCAAAGAACAGATAAGCCTTGAACTGTCGGTAGTAGAAGAATGAGCCCCAGCAACACGTTATATCTATGACGAAGGAACTCTCTCAGTTGTATTTACACGTTTGCCGAGGTTGTCTTGCCCTTCAATGGGATTTAAATATAAAAGGAGAGAAGAGGTGGAGTGATGCGGCATTGGAATGGCCTTTTATGTCCGCCCACCCCCATTCAATTACATTCCTAACTGTTATTAAAGGAGTGAATCTCGGTCCACGAAAACTCCACAACTTCTCCTTTACCCTTGATGGTGCGGTAGAAATTCCCGGGAAGAGGAGGAACCTCCACTTGGTAATAGTGAGACGTGAAACAACTCCAGTAAGAATTGTCCCGTGTGGGTGTGAAAGGGGAAATAAAATATCTCTCACATTACTACATCTAACTTGACGAGATTCTCACGTCGTAAAAACAGTTCCCGTAATTGCTATTCCCAGTGAATGAGCGCAAATGGAGTGGCTAAAACGGGTTAACAATTGGCAGGACAATAGCCTCTAAACGTATTTTTAGCCAGAGCCATTTTAGTCGAAATCACTGATACAAGCACTGTAAGATTCCATCTATTTCCTACACGAAAGACATTGATACAGATGGGCGTGGGAGTTCCCGGGGGAAACTCTCATGGATGGAGGGTCAGGAGGATTTCCACGAAAAAGATCGAATGGCAATTAATCATTTGAGCTCGTCAATATTCCTATGCCATTAAACAGAGTGTTTTCGTAAAGATAAAAAGCCCGCGAGAGGAAGATTCTTCCACAGAAGCAAATATATTCACTCTCAACTTGATCCAGTTATTCTGTAACCTGATCGGGAAAATAAAACCTTGAAAATAATTCCAGCCTGTAACTTGAAGGTTGCTTTTGAAGGTTAATTTGCGACACTGCAGACAGAAAACATTTCCCGTTTGCATGTATCTACATACTATTTCGATAAGAAAAGAACAAAACCTGGGCAGGAGACGCCTCCTCATTTACCTCCTCCTTATCGCCTTTCTCCCTACCTTTCCTCCTGAGAAAAGAAGCATCCTTTGGAGAGATGTCTTCAACCAAATGATTGGATATATCTATACACATTTGTATTTACATGTATAAACGTACATGTGTCCTTGAGGTGGATTCTCGGCGTGTGTGCAAGAGAAGCTGCTGTCAACTTCAAACGAGGTTTATCTATCCCATAGACAGGGGGAGGGGAGCGCGGGGGGTGGGACTCAGAGAGACGTCAGAGACTACAAAAGGGAAGCGAGGTATATATCGACATGATGAGGTACAGGGGGAGGAACGACAATGAGAATAATAAGACATAACTGCGCGTGGAAAGAAATTCTAGGATCTTTGCAAAGGCGGAGGAAATTTAATGATGAATAAGTAGAACAGGGAAAATGAAAACAAGAGACATCAGTAAGCGAGGCAATGTAGACAGTGCGAGTTACAATAGAGATACAGTCGACTGAGGAGATAAGCAAAAAAGGAGGTAGCAAGAATAAGGAGAAAGTAGCAACAGAGAAAGAGAGGAAAGAGAAATATCAACAAATAAAAACGAGATAAACTGAAAGTAAAAACGGCAATCAAGTGAAAGAGCGAAAACGCGAGAGATAAAGCAGAAAGGCGGATATAGAGTGAGAAAGAAGATACATGCAATAAAATCTGAAAGAAGGCAGCAGAGAAGAGGAGAAAACAGGAAGAGAGTGCGAGAAAGTAAACAGGGAGAGAGAGAAAAAATCCAAAGCGTAATCGAAGGAAATTTGCACGAGGGACAGAGAAAGCTGCAAAAGGAAACTATAAAGGTACAAAAAAAGTAAAAACTGTACGCTAGATATATAAAACTACAACATGGAAAGGGAAAGCTATTAAAAAAGAGAAAGCCACAAAATGGAAAAGATGGATAAATAATAGGAAAGAGCTGCTAGGGGGGGAAAGCAAAATTCACACAAGGAAGCGAAAAAGCCAAAAAAGTAAGAAATACATATACAAAAGGGAAAGGAAAAGCCAAATCAAAAGCTGAAAAATGGAACATGATAGCCACAAAATTGAAAGAGAAATCTGAAAACTGAAAAAGGAAAAGGAAAAATGAAAAGGAAAAAAGAAAACGAAAGCTGCAAGGAGAAAATAAAAAGTCGCACAAACGAAAGAGAAAGCCGAAACATGGAAAGCGAAAGTTGCAAAGAGAAAGAAGCACAAGCGAAAGCTGAAAAACGGAAAGTGAAAACCACAAATGAAAGAACATGCTAACAAATGGAAAGCGAAATCCATAAAAGGGGAAGAGGAAGCCACAAAAGGAGATTAAAAAACTGTAAATTAGACGAACACTTCAAGGGGAAAAGCAAAAGTTGCACAAGGGAAAGAGAAAGCTAAAAAATGAAGACAGAACGCTGCAAGAGGGAAACAGAAAGCTACCAAAGGGGAAGAGAAATCTACAAAAGGGAAAGAAAAAACTCACGAGGGGTAAAAAAATCTAAAACAAGACAATAGAAAGCTTTACTAGGAAAAAAGTAGTCAGCCAGAGAAAGAGAAAGAGACTGGAGGTAAAAACCTGAAGTTGAGTTACCACGGAAACAGCAGGAGACAGACAGGGAGACAGACATTCACATACATGTAACCTTACACTAATGGATCATCCCCGATTTCTCTAGCGTCGGGGCAAGATAAGGGGGCACATGGAAACACATATGTCTGTGCATACACTGGCGTAGATGATTTTGTGCGTAAAATGATTAAGTATAAAAAGAATGGAGAGACATAAGATGAAAAGAGAGAGCAAGTGGAAACGATACAGACATAAGAAAAACACACTTCCCCCCTGAGTGTGCCCTGAATTCGAAAGGAGCTTGCGGAAATGTATTTTGACACTGTATCCGTTTGCGACAGGAGAGAGAGAGAGACAAAGACGGGTCCTTTGTGACGTTATTATTACAGGTACAAAGAAGTAACGAAAATAATTTTATATAGACAGACTCACTTACATCCTACCAGTATAAAGCCCCTGATATACAGTTCCACAGACCATAACCACAACATATGAAACAAAGGGAGAATGGAGTTGTACATACACACATGCAAGGGGTGAACGACGGGAGTGATGAAAAGGATTTTCTATACACTCTCAGAATTGAGAAGATGCCGAGGCTGAGATCTAATCAAGTCATTACTGGAATTATGTTTATGATGGAACTTCTTCCTGCCCAGTCGTTTCCATTTACTTGAGATTTTCTCCCACACATAAGAGGCACTCCCGCGAAACTTGAGTCGCACTTACGTGACATGTGTCCACACAGGCGAGGCAGTGAGCGAAAAGTTTTTCGCAGTGTCCCAACCGTCACACACAATCACACGGCTTTCCAAAGGTATTCAACGCCACCCAAGTGGAACGTCGTGGCTTTTCTCTCTCTCTCTCTCTCTCTCACTCTGGACACAACATAAGTTCATCCCCATCCATGAGAGAAAAAGAAGAAGGAGGCAGACGAACAACAACGGAGATTTCGACCTAAATACAACTACTATGACAAAGCTTTGACGAAAGCTTGATCCCTCAAAGTTTAAAGTCGATTTCCTCCTTTTACTTTTCACCAGCTTTCCCTTTATATCGTCATTACTCCCTCTTTCTGTTTCTTTTCTCTCGCTTCTATTCTCTTTCTCTCTCGCTTTCCTCTCTTACTCTCTCGCTTTCACTCTCTTTCTCACCCTTTTTCTCACTCTTTTTATATTTCGCTGTCTCTCTCGCTTTCACTTTCTTTCTCTCTCGATTTCACTCTTTTCTCACCCTTTTTCTCACTCTTTTTATCTTTCGCTGTCTCTCTCGCTTTCACTTTCTTTCTCTCTCGATTTCACTCTCTTTCTCTCTTGCTTTCACTCTTTCTCTCTTGCTTTCACTGTCTTTCTGTCTCATTCTCTCGTTTCTCGTTGTCTCATTCTCTTTCTCATTCTCTTTTTTTTCGCTCTTTCATTTTCTATCTTTTCTCTCATTCCCTCTGTCCTTCTCTCTGTTTATGTCTCTCTCAGTCTCTCTTTCTCTCTCTCATTCTCTCTCTCATTCTCTCTTTCTCTCTTTCTCTCTCTCATTCTCTCTCTCATTCTCTCTTTCTCTCTTTCTCTCTCTCATTCTCTCTTTCTCTCTCTCATTCTCTCTTTCTCTCTCGCGTTCTTTCTTTCTCTTTCGCTCATTCTATCTCTCTCTCTCAGTCTCTCTTTCTCTCTCGCGTTCCTTCTCTCTCTTTCGCTCATTCTATCTCTCTCTCTTTCACTTTCCGTCTCCGGTTCACTTACCCCTTCCGTGTCTTGGCCACTCTCTTTTCTGTTCGATTTCCCTCCAACTATTCCCTTTTTGACGCAGAAACTTTCCTTCTTCCCTCTCGACTATTCCAGTATTCCAGGATTTCCTTTTACCACTTATTCTTTGAGAGCTTAGCCCTTCCCTCTTTGGCAGAGGATTGTCACTACCCTCGTTCCTCTGTGTAACATACCTAGATAGTATTATCTAGGTGCTTCCCCTCCCTCCTTCCCCTTCAGTTTTTGCGATTAAATACCGTTTTCCGATTTTCCGAAAATTGCGGGTCCTTGTGCCATTGGTGTCCAGTAATATTTTAGGAGAAGTAGAAAAATTAACAATAAAATCCGGTTACCGCTTGCCGATTCTCAATTGACCCCGTTAGCCCCAAAGATTAACTGGGGATGAAAAGTAGAACATATAAATGGCGGTGACAAAGTCCTCCTTACTCTGAATTTGTTGCCTCCCATCCAATAAAACTGCCCATTAACCATTGCGGAAGGGGAGAAGAGAGTAGAATGGGGCTTTTTATTCAAGTTGGCACAAGACAGCCCTCCAATTATCCCTGACAGCTTGAACGTGATTGGGCGGGAGTTATTTATTCTTCATTAGTAGTGGAAACATCGCTAATTCCTTTGGCAGTCGTAGGAATGGAACGGCCAAATAGGTCTTGATTTGCGTCGAAACAACTGAACATCCTCCCGGGTAATATTGTAGATTGGGTTACATAAACTGCATTCTCTTATACATACCTATAACACGTATGCATGCATACATGTAAATATAATTACATCACTTCGCATTTCATCAACATTAGCCGTGTATGTATGTATATTTGTATTATACCGGGAATTATTCGAACTTTTCCTCCAATCTCCGAGAAAGGACCGAACTGTGGTCATAATTCACCAAGTGATCTTTGCCATTGATCTTTACCCTTGTTGTTTTTTTTTGTACATGTAAACAACTCTTCCACGGATCCTAAGGTTAAACAATGACATGGGTGAGTGGAGGGATAAAATCAAGGATTTCCTCTGTAGTTAGCACTTGTAGCTTGACCCAGATCTACCTTCGAGTATTGAGGCGATACACAATACATTTAGGTACATACAAAATGGGTTGAAAGACAATGGACTCACCACAAAAAAACAAAGTCAAGCTGAAAGGTCCAGGAATTAAATTGGATTGTGAAAAGTAATTAGAATTTGCTCTTTTGTTCTTCCTTGATTCCATCCCTGAACCAAAAGGGAGTTTTCCTCCTGGAAATGGGAACAAAGTTTCTAAAGGGACTAAAGACCATCGCCCATGGCAAAAGCGCACATTATTACGCATGGTTAATAAATAAAAGGTCTTGACTTCAGTTGTTGTGGTGGACGCCAAGGTTTTAGATGGACAGGATGATGTGAATTGTATTAAAGTTTTTTTTCTCTCTTTCGCGGGATTTTGTAAATGCCAAATAAATGTTTGGGGCTTTTAAATCTTTTGAAAAAGCAATTCCATGTTCCGCACTACACTCGGTTCATCCGCTCGAATAACTTTCACAGTTGTAGGGCATATGTTGAGTCCAGTATAAATCCTTTCCACGTACAGATACATTTTATGTATATAAATATGTACATATATACAGTCCCGGGAATCCTTTTCCTCGTACTAACCTAGGGCAAAAAAAAAAATTGAGGTCACCCTCAGAATCGGATTTTGTTTGTGTACAAGCATCCCCTCAACATTTCCTGCTGATTACATCAAAATTGTCAAACGAATTATACGTAAAGACTGACATCAAAATCTGGGCTGTTCCTACTGTGATGGATCCCACAGGGAGAGTTTTGATGTTGGTGCATGCGGAAACATTATATAATGCCGTTACACTATTCCCTGGAGCCATCATAATTATAGATAAAAGCACTATCATACATTGCATGTCATTACTACACCCCCGGATTTAGACCAGTTGTCAAAAAGTGTGACATTTAATTTTCCGGCAAACTACTCAATATCTAACCGGAGGGTGTGGGAAGTTTTTTTGGGTGGAAAAACAGATACATAATCCTTTTTCATAAGCGATCTCACCACGCGGAAAAAGGCTTATCCTGTAGGAAAAATGCTTTCCTAAATCCTCTCCGTATCCACGTGTCCTCCAGACAACTTCATTATCTCCCTGTCATTATTAGCTGGAAGTAAAGTTTTTCAATTACTGGAGAACGAATCGAAATATGTTTATGAACTTGACACCTACATGCCGTTATAGGGAATATGATTATATAGGGGAAAGATCACGTTTTTTTACCTTTCTCCTTAGATATTCACGGGGTTCGAGAACTAAATTATTCCCATAGTTACATACGCAACTGTTCCATAACATTTACTCAATTTATTTTCCCTACTCGGAACTCTCCGGAGTTCCTGGAGGTAATGACACTGTCAGGGTAAAACCACTTCGATGGAAAGACTACGCAGTTAATAGGGTAATGTGAGAGACCTTTCTGGACGTATTCAACCCCCGACGCACATACCTGCTTCCCCACTCTTTTGGGATACAATTGATTCTTTCTGCCGAAGTGTAAAGCGAGAAGTGGGAATTAAAACCAGCCATCAATTATCGGGCACGTGAAATCACGTTGGACCACATTTTACCCCTTGTGATGTAAGGCATATGTGTCTCACATGTTGCAAGAGGTCCAGGATCCTGAATGATATTGCCATTGGAGAGGGACTGAGAAGTGTAATTATCGACTTCAGCGGAATCATTCTCACACTACTCAATGCTATTGCCACTTCTGTGGTCATATAGACGTATGTCCTTTTACTTTTAATTACTCTTCTGCAAGAGATCAATATCTTCTTCTCCGGAGGGAGAATCACGGTCCAGGGACATGGAGAGGAGGGAGCTCTAATGTGACATAGGGGGATGAGAAATAGCATAAGAGATGCAAAGGCAATAAAAAGACAAAATCTGTGACATAAAGGGAAAAGAGTCGGCGGGGAGATGGGAATATCAGTATACGTCAAGAAAATCAGCGGTATCATTAAAGCCGGCGTACTCGTGGAAATAAAACACAGGGATGAAAAGAGAGAGAGAGAGAGAAAAACGGAAGACGAAAGAGAGAGAGAGAGAAAAACGGAAGACGAAAGAGAGAGAGAAAATGGAAGACAGAGGGGTAAGACATAAATAGAGGTAAAGGCGGGAAAAAGGGAGTAAGGGAGAAAAGGAGAGAAAGAGAGAGAGAGAAGGGAGCCAAAGACAGAGAAAGAGAGACAAAGAGGGGCGAAGGAGAGTCAAAAAGAGAGGGAATGAGAGGCAACGAGAGAGAGACAGAGACAAAGAGAGAGAAACAGAAACGACGCGGTAGACAAAGAGAGACAAAGAAGAACAGCAAGAGAGATCATGAGAGAGAGAATGAGAGACAAACAAGAACAGAACGGGAGATAAAAAGGTAGATAATGAGAGGCAAAGAGAAAGAAACAGAGACAAAGAGAGAGAGAGAGACACAGAGACAAATCGGGAGAGAAAGAGAGACAAGGAGGACGAAAAAGACAGAGAGAAAGACGGACAAAGAGGACAAAAAATACAGAGAGAAAGACGGACAAAGAGGACAAAAAAGACAGAAAAAGAGGGAGACAAAGAGGGAGACAAAGAGGGAGACAAAGAGAGACAAAGAGGGAGGGAAAGAAAGAGAGATATAGAGTGAGAGAGAGTAAAATGGGGAGATATAGAAGTGGTAGAAATAAAAATGGAGAAATGTATTTCAATTAAATTGCCAAAAATTGCTCAGCTCTCCAGGAGGAAGTTTTTCCCACTGCTGGCTTTAATAACCATGAAACCAATTAAAATGCAGTCCAATGCTGGAAATCTCGGTTGGGGAATTAGTTCATTATTTATTACTTACATATATACATACATAGATATGTACAGACTATGTGGCTACATCGCTACATGATAATATACTACATGTATAAGTAATGAGTGGCATTATTTTTGTTTATGTTTGCACTGTGAAGGGCATTAGATTCCCTCCATTTATTATGGGAATTTTCCACCCTGTCAATAAAGAGAAAGTGTGGATGGCTCCTATTCTTCGGTAATTCCCACTCTACTGTCATAATGACTTTCCCAGGCATTAAGGTCCAAGACTTTACGGGACAGTGCTGGTAGTATTTTATGTATTATTTACGGAAAAGTCACCAGAAATCCATCGTAGCAATAACAATAAACAAAACTAATGGAGAAACCCCTCAATTTCCATGGCTTTCTCCCGGTATATGACCAATGACCGTAGACAAAAGAAACGTATTTCTGCAAACGTATTGTCATCAAAGCTCTTGTTGCTTGGTGGAGCTACAATATATTTGTATTTGATTAGTATAATGGCAATTCAATATGTGCATACTGCTTCTTTTTCAGGAATGCTGCTTGTGTCAGATATATTTTCGTTAGAATGACTATGCTATACGGAAAACGGGGGTCGTCTAGGAATAATAAAAATAACAATAATTCTTCCTCCAAACGGGAAAAATCAAGATTGGGTCATCAAACTTGGGAATCATTACCTTTCCGCGTCATGCAAAAGATGGACAACATGCATAAAAAATGGATGGTCCTCCACTTTTATGGGAAAGGCGAGGAAGTGGCGGGAGGATACAATAATATCTTAACAAAAGAATGTATAAAAATGAAAAGAGACGAGAAAATGCACGAGAGGTTCAAATGTGCAAAGAGACGAGACAAAGACGGGATTAACAGGAGCAAAAGAAGGGCAAAGAGAATGCCAGATAGAAAGTGGTTTAAGTGGAGCTTTGGGACTCCCAAAGAAAAACAATGGAGAGTATCAAGGAAGTAACGGTATAAGAGGGAAACTCCACCAAAAAAATACTTTTAAGAACAAAAGTCCTGTAGAACAAATGTTACTGAATCCACAAGAGAAAAAAACGGGAAACAAATGATAGAGAACACATCGCGTTGACTCTCCTTTGTCTCTCCTACAAAAAAAATCACTTAAATCAACTTCTGCATGCAGATTTTGTATTTTCTTCTTATTGTAAAGTTTAGTTTGTTTTTTCTATTAGGACTAGACTTTTTGTTTGCTCTAGACTATTCTGACTATTGTATCTGAAGAAAGGAACGACAGAGGGGAAGGCTAAAAGGATTTCAATCGAAGGCCCAAAAAATCTCTGAAGGGATGCATAAGGAAGAATAAGTCGGAAGGTGTAGGGGTGGAGAAGGAAAGAAAATTCCCCCCGAAATCCTTTTAATATTCCAGTCCTTGAGGGCAGGTGGTTGAAACAATCTGGTGCTGGAAAGTCATTAATAAGTTGGAAGCCCAAGGGATTCTTTTTCTTTCTTGCATCTCCCTTTCACATCTTCCCTCTCCTTTATCTTTATTTAAACTCTAAACTTTCGTTTTAGAAACACCTTTAATTTTCTCTTCCTTCCGCCGTTACTAATGCCAACGTTAGCTCACATATTACCATATTCCCACTTTTTTTTATTTCCCATTCCCACCACAACCCCTTTCCATGGAGTGCCATGGAAGGAAAGACTGGAGTTCCTTCCCCCTTTCCTTTTTTTTCTTTTCTTGCAATTATCATTTCATACTTTTTTTTCTACAACTCTCCCATCCATTTTCCTACAGGATTTAACACGTCAATAGTTCATTCTGGGAGAAACACATTCTGTTATCTTAAGAAGGGAGGTTGGGAATAACGGGGTAAGTAGGGAAATTTCTGGGAAGAGTGATGATCACTTTACTTCTTCGGTAAAGCCAGAACAACTTCTGGACAAGAATAACAAAGTTCGGCAGCCCAAGTTTTTTTATTTATATTCTAGTCAGAAACCCACCACATAGTGATACAGAAAGCGCATGGATTACTGGGACAAAGCGGGAGAGAGAGAAAGAAAAAGAGAAATAGAAAGGTAGAGAGATAGGATGGACTAATAGAAAGAGCGAGAGAAAGAGAGGCCGAATGGTAGAGAGGAGGAGACTAGCACAGGGACAGACAAACAGACAAAGAGAGAAGGAGAGAGAAAGACAAGGGGAGATAAATGAGAGAAAAGAAGAGAAAAAAGAGAGAGAAAAAGAGAAAAAAGAGAGCGGAGAGACAGGCAGAGAGAGAATTCGAGACACTGAAACAAATCGTCAGGCAAAGCCATAAAGAGAGCCAGAGAGAAGCAGAGAGAGAGGCATATAGATGAAAAACAGGCAGAGAGGCAGAGAGAAGAATAAGAGACAGAGAGAGAAAGAGGGACGCACAGAGGAAGGCACAAAGACAAAAAATGGAAAGAGAGACACAGAGACGAAGAATGAAAGAGCGAGAAAGAAAGGCAGAGAGAACGAGAGAGGGAGAGAAAGAGAGGCAGAGAGAGAAAGCGAGAGAAAGAGAGAGACTGAGAAGAGACGCAGAGAGAAGGAGAAAGGGAAGAGACGCAGAGCGGGAGGTCGGGGTGGGTAGAAAAAAGAGAGATAGAAAACAGTGATTTGGGGCAAGAAAAATATTGGGTAAAAAGGAAGATAATAAAGTAGACGAACACGAAAAAAGAGAAAAGCGAAGAAAGAGACTAGATGAAATAAAATAATAAGCAAGGGTTGACGCAGCGATATTGAGATTGGAAGAACCATCATCATTGAAGGATCTATCCATCTTCATTGGCCCATTTTATTAAGGCTCCAGCAATTCCTGTCAGCTTCTCAACGATGACGGAAGCATATATTTTCGCCTATCTATTTCACTGTTCTCGCGAATGCACTCAAGCACACATGCTTCCTTTCTCCCGGACAGGAGGCTACGTTGTACAAGCGTTCATGGAGAAACTACTGTAAACAGAATTGTATTTAGCAGCTGCCAATACCAGTTGGGGTGGACTTAGCCATGCTTTACCTTCTTCTCAAAGGAGGTAAAGCTAGGGGAAAATATAAGAATCTTATGAAATTCTGACAATCCCGCAGATTTTGCTGGAAATGGATCATACATGGAACCTCGCACACATTCGGAGCAAAGCCTCAAGCTTTTGATGGCATTTCTTGACGAGAATTCTATCAACCGTATGACTCTTTCACAACCTTTTACGATATTATACGGATTGAGGGAAGTGACACATTTTCTCAAAAAGACAGGAAAGGAGCGGGATTTATAAATAAAGATTTATTATTTTCTCTACTTTCCCTGCGTCCATTTTATTTTGCTGGAAGAGAAACCGTTGGTGGAAAGAGTCATATTTGAAAGGGAAGTGGTAATAAACGTGTTGTGGCTGCTCCAAGCAAGACATATAGCAAATCCCATTGTTCCTAAAGATGTTTTAGTAAAGCTCTCTCGCACAGGAAAGTTCTACTCACTAGTGTCATTAAAACCGGGATGCAATATAACTAGTGTCTGTTTATCATTGTGAAAGATTCCTGGAATTACGGTTTCTAAAGGGGAAAATTAATTCCATGCAGCGAAAAACCTCTTGGAGAAGAGACTACATTAATTCCTGGGCGCTATCATATAGATAGCGCCCAGGATATATCACATATATCCTTCCCGGATCTATCAAAAGCCATGCATGAGTCAATTTTGAACGGGTTGCCCGGGGGAATTTTATATATGGAACAAAGAGCGCAATATAAGGAGAATAAATGAGTATTCCTATGGACATATGAAACCACTTTATGGGGAGAACTGAGCAATTAGCTTGCGTAACAATTCCCATTTAATTTCATTTCATCCACATTTCTACGTATCATTCTCAATGCTTCTCAATGCTCTCAATTTAAATTGTATTATTTCCTCCTACATCAAAGGATGAAATACCACCAAATTTTGCGGGGGTAAAGTCAATTCCTGAGGGGCATGTTTTTTTTTGTGAGAGAATCACCAGGAAATTCCTCCGACTTCCACCAACAATAAGTAGGAGAGAGAATGTCAAAAAATATGGAATGGAGCCAACAAGTCCAACGTGGGAGGATTCCTGTGCTTTTATCTTGATCCAAAAAACGTGGTAAAAGAGTGTCTTAAAAATATTAATATTTTTATGACGTCTCGGGAGAGACAATAGAGGGGGACCGGCTTGCTATTGGGCTTGAATGATAAATTGTGAAAGGGGGAGACATTGCAGAAATTATCTTGAGCATACTCACGTATGTACATACGGATGAACATACTTATGTACATACACGTTTAATTCGTTGATACCTGCTGTACAAGCTGTCCCTGGTATACTTTCGGTCATTAAGGAATGACAGGCTGTGGAAGAGACTTCCATCACATAATTCATTGGAGGATGCGTGGGATGTCTTACTCAGGAAATGTGGACTCCCTTTCGTCTTGACATAATTGTCAGGCCAAGCATAATTTATAGCATTAAATGTCGTCACCACAGCATCGGAAATAGACGCTGGAATACTAATGTGTATTTAATATTACATCACTGCATAATTATACCCGCGACTTTTGTGTCGAGATAAGGATTACGTATTGCCGAGTTTTCCCGAAAACCACAAGGGGGATTGATGGGACAAGGTATATTTGCAGGATTAATATAAGTGGAGTTTTAATTAATAAAGGAGCAAAGAGAAAAAAGAGGGCAAGAAAGGAAAACTGGATCAAGTTTGATCAAACGGACAAAAATACAAGAAACACAAACGCGGATTTTTCTTAGGAAACTTTACAATGAAAAAAATATTGTACTTATACCAAAAACGAAACTTGTAAAAATGTCAAGGATCAATTAAAAGATTTGAATCTACCACGAGGGAAAAATAGTGTAAACTGACAAAAAAGGAGTAAAAGGGAAGAAGGGAAACGATATTAAATTCAAGGCCACGTCAACCAATGAATAGCATTTTTATGAATCTCATTTCCTTAAGGAAATAATAAGAAAAAGCCAAAAATGAGCATAAATGGATGGAAGAAAAATAGGGGGAAAAATGTCACAAGTTGGCAAATATTAAGTTAACCTAACTACGATTTGTTGCCTCACTGAAGAATAGGAGGGAAAAAAGTTTATTTTTACCTTTTAGAAAGCCCATTTCCCTCCAGACATTCTCTAGTACAGGGACAAAACTTTTTGGAGACCTCATACTTTCTCCAGTTCTTATTCTTCTTTTTTATTCCTTCTTCGGGGGAAGGAGAGGAAGAGTTTTTCGTTTAACAAACAAGACCTCTTCTAGCATCTTCTTCCCTTTTTTCTCTTTTTACCTTCTGTGACGTGATTCACATGACATCAAATAACAGCACTTTCCCCTAAACAAGCTCTCCTAACAGGGGGAAAGGGAAATGTAAGAACATAGTAACAAGGCAACGCCAGGAGCTGGAGGGAGTGACACAGTCTCACTTTTTTCCCTTGGTTTGTACTCATCCCCTTTCCCTTTATGTTATCAACACTATTTTTTTCCCTTATCCCAAACTATTTGCAAAGAATTCCCTCTACAAGTACAGACTCCTTTCTCGGAAACTTGCACAAAGATTCAATTAAATTATTTACACCCTCATTTCAAGTCCCCCCTTAGAGCGAAAGAAAACTTTTAACGCAAATATGGAGACTCCCACGAGGAACAATTTTTTTTTCTGTGGAACATTTTTTTTTATCCTTATCTAAACTCCCACGTGGACACATACAATGAAATTCCATTGGCCTTGAGTAATCTTAAATGCCTTTGGGCTTTTAACACACATACACATACACTATTTAAATACATACATCAAGCCATTACGGACCGTTGTTAGTTGAAGTAGACAAATTACGATGCACAATTGGCTGTCCCATCCGCTCAGTTCCAATAAACTTTCGGATGAACAAGACATGGCAAATACAAGAGTATGTATGTACATACATGCTTCAATGGAGAAAGAAATGGACGGGATGGGGAAACTTTGCCGACGGGACATGTTCTGCACAATTGCTTGATGGCTGAGGAATATAGCTTTTCAGAGGACATCACGTGCCAGCGGTTTGGGCGAGATGTCACACGTCTCCCCGACTTTTATCCCACATCCTTCCAACCCAACCAAATCTGCATAGAATCTCATGTCCACATATGTATGTGATCGTGCCAAAAAATGAATATAATACAAGAAACAAGAGAGACAAGGAATGGCTCCAACCATCCTTCACAGGATCTGGTAATGGTAATCTACTGTATGTCATCAGGACTTGAGCGATATCGTTGTCCATGCAATGCAACGAGCTTCCAGTCAATTCTCAAGGTTTTTGTTAGGCACTAGATTTGGGTAGACACAAAAAAGAGGGGATCTGCCTTGACAATTTGTGACGATAACTACAGTGTAAATTAAAACGCCTGGAATAAATCAGAGGGAATTCGAGCGTGAACTGCAGGAATTTTTTCTTCACTCCTAGCTGTCTGTCTTTCTTTATTTTGCTCTCACTTTCACTCTGGTTTCTTATCCTTTTTTATTGCTTTCACTCATTTTTGTCTAGGATTTCATTTTTTCTCACAGTCTGATTTTCCCATTTTCTCGTTGGCCTTGTCCGTTTTCCAACGTTTTTTCTCTCTTGCTTTATATTTTGATTTCTCCGCTTTCTCTCTTTCCTTCTTTGCTTTCTCTGCGTTCTCTCTTGGCTTCTCTGCGTTCTCTCTTGCCTTCTCTGCTTTCTCTCTTGCCTTCTCTGCTTCTCTCTTGCCTTCTCTGCTTTCTATCTTGCCTTCTCTGCTTTCTCTCTTGCCTTCTCTGCTATCTCTTTTGTTTTTTATCGTGATTTCTTTCTTGATTTCTCTCCTTTCTCTTTCTTTCTTGGTTTCTTTCCTTTCCCTTTCTTTCTGGCTTTCTCTCATTTCTCTCTTCCGGTCTCTCCTGCGTTCTCTTATTATTTCTCATTAGCTTTATCTCCTTTCTCTCCTCATTTTCCGCTTCTCGTTAACTATCTCTCTCTCTCTCTTGCTTTCTCTTTCTCTCCCTTCCTGGCTCTTTTCTTCATGATTTTGCTCACTTTTTTCTTATCTTGCTCCGTTCCTCCTCTACTTGTCTCTTTCCCTCGTATCTTGTAGGTATTCTCACTAGCTTTCTCCCTTTCGATCTCGTATTTCTAATACTTCGGGCTTTCTCTTTGTTCTTTCCATCATCTCTTTCTACGTTCTTGTGTTATTTCTCCGATACTTCCCCTATCACCTTTTCCTGTCTCCGTCAATGGCAGTCGTACATACACATATGTATGTACAGTGGCATTAAATGCTGGATGTGCTTTCCTTATCGAAGTTACATTCACCGCGCCGTCCTGCATGTATGTCAGCTGTCAGCTTCGTCCCTGGTTTTGTACTTAGGAGAAGACGTCCCATGTCCCGGAAATAATCTATGTAAATTTCAAGCGCAGTTGAGCCAATCTGGCTAAAGAAATTGGATTCACATGATCCTGTTTCTTACACACAAGACTTCTTTGTCCTTCATATGAGATTGCCTTAATTCTAGTAGGAAAGAGCATGCTCTGGAATAAGATTGTGTATTGCGTACGTTTTTTCCCTCATACAACGTTTTTTGGGAAGACCTTAGTTAAAGGAGCATAAAAAGGAGGAGGTTGACCTCGCGGAGAGAAAATAGGGGTAATCGTAATGCACACGAGTGGAGCATTAAAATGAAGCACTAAATGGTTGTCCGGAAACTGGAAGTAACAAGTCGCCCACAAGCACCTCCACTTAAAGATTGGATAATGATGAAGCTCTCCAAATGTATCCTGACAAATTTGAAGAGGAATTCCCCTGCGCGTCTTTCCCCTCCCAATGAGATACTGAGGTAGTAGTAGCTTTTATCCCACGAGGAAGCTGAGATGTTAAATGCGGTGTTGATGAAGTTAGCAAAGTCCCTTTGACGACAACCTTTCTCCCTAATTGTCTCACCATCCGCCAATTCCCTCAACAATCCTCTCTGGGAGTTTTGCTTTCTGAAGTAATAACTTTACCAAAAAAACTTTTTTATGGGGCTTGAGTAGGAGAAATTTATTTAGCGACGAAAAAAATCTAGAATAAGCGTCCTCTTCTCTATCTCCCTCGACGTTTGGGAGGCCTGAATTGTTTTTATGGAAGGCACAAAACGGGCTAATATGTGTGAATAATAATTATGTACGCTAGAATGTATACTCTTCTCAATTACCATTTCTCCCTTGAGTGACTGTAAAAATCGGAGATGGAGAGCCATTATGCAATCACCAAAAAATTGTTTTTATTCTTCCATCCACGTTTGGTCCCACGCTTTCCCTCACACTTTATACACTCAACCACTCAGACGTTTTTCCAGAGCGAGAGCAACCTCGAAAGATATTGAGTCAAATGAGAGCAAATGGAAATGTCGGAGGGAATTGAAGGCGAGAGAAAGTGGAAGGAAATTGAATTTCTTCCCTTTCTTACACCCTTTTCTCTCATTAAAAAATATGCTTTCCCCCCAAATTTTTAAGCCTGTCATCCTTCCTAGGGGAAATAATTCCAATGGAGAATGTGAAGCTCCCAAGTAAAAAAAAAAAGTTATTCCAAGTTCCCTAAGAAGGTCGGGTTGAAATGAGCTTTTAAGCAGTTCCTTCAGCCTTTCTCTTCTAGATATTATACCCTTCTACGTGTAAAGATTTTTGTGCGTCGTGGAAAGTCTTGCCCGGAAAAATCAGATTGTTGCTTGGGCATAGGTATACATTCCTTACATAAATGCATTATGTACATAAGCGATGCTTATAAGGATGCTTGAAGACCTTCATCTACTAAAGAGAATCCTATAAGTAAGAAAGCACACATGCATACATAGCAATGATTGATTGTAAAAATTCATCTTAATTCAATTAAAAAGAGTCCACGTGAGGGCCTTATGTGTGCCTGGTGAGTTGGTCCGTCTGACAGGGAATCGATGGGAGCCGTCGTTGGACGAAATGGGAAAGGATTTGAAGGATCGACTTTCAAAAATATATTACAGAGTTTGCATGAGCTCCAACTAATATACAATATACATTTCCCCCCATGAAACCTCTCAAATCCCAGTTTAATCTGGTTCTGAGTAGTACAAACAAAACTCTTGGGGTAAAATTTCTTACAGCATACAAAAATGTTTTTGTAGAAAATCAATGAAGCAATAAATGAGGCAGGTGATTGGAGATAAACATCTTGGAGATACCAGCTTTTCCCCAACTGCCAGTCAGAAAAAGGCGGAGGGGAAAAATCGAAGGAAATGGTAGGACAAGTAAAGTTTTTGGGAGAAAGTGCAAGTAAATTAAAGGAGAAAGGCGGAGAAAGGCATCTGTCCAACTTTTCTTATTATGTCCCACTCAATTACCCCTCAATCAGCGACGACAATAATGTCTTCCCAACAAAAACCTTGCATTCTTCCTTGGGAAAGAAGGAAATAGAAGAAAAGAGAAAAAAATATTTGGAGGGCAGAGTCAATCTATAAGCAATGGCCTAGTTTATTCTTCCATCAATCGTTGCACTTCCTAAACAAGGACCACAATCACATAAAAAAAATTGTTTACAAGATGCTTAATAAGTAAAAAAAGGGTTGAGACGACCTCCAACATAAGTCTCTCCCATAACATTTACCTTTGTCCTTTTTTTTCTTCGGGGGACATGATCCAGTCCTGTGGATTAAATTATTCACCGTAGCCTAACCCCTTTCTTGGTACATATAGACATATCCCAGCTAATCTCTGGTTTCTCTTTCCATTTCTTCTTATAAAAAAGATCAGCCATGGACTCACAATGTACCAGTTTCTTGAGGTAATAAACAGAAACTGGGACAGGAAAGTCCCCTTTCACCCTCGGGGAAGGAGAGAGAAACAGGGATTTTGATGACGATGAAAGGGAACGAGACAGAGAAGAGCTATCTACTCTCCTCTAAAATCCAAAGTATATTGAGTGTCCCTGGGAGATGAACCATCAATAATTCTCTCAAAGTAGAGTGTCTCCCTGAGTGGTGAGGAGGACAGAGTTGACAATAATACAACTGTGACGAGATGATTCTTTCTCCTGTCCCCTACTTCCTCCTTTCTCCGCCTGCCATTATTCTCTCGTTCTCCTGCTCCTAATGACAGTGTACACAGAAAGCTAGGGAGGAAATGAAGCAAACAAAATTGTAACAAACTAAGAGTGCCGGTAGTAGAGATAAGTAAACAGAACAAAAATAGAGTGAGACAGAGGATGAGAGAGCGACAAGAGGGAAAACAGAGAGGGAGAAAGTGACAAACAGAGAGCAGAACAGAGAGGAATACGATCAGACAGAGCCACAAACAGAGAAAAACAGAGTTAGTGAGACAGAAAAAGGAGAGAGAATATGAAAAAAGGGGCGAGAATAACAAAAAGAGAGAGAAAGTACGAAACAAGGAGAGAGACTAGGACAACACAAAAGAGAAAAAGGAAAGAGCGAGGAAAAGAGTGCGAAAGGAAATGGGAGAGAGAGAAACACTGGAGCGAGAGATGGACAAAGGGAGAGAGAAAGAGGAACAGAGAGAAACTGATACAAAGAGAGACTATGAAAGAGAACGGGAGAAAAAGAGAGACAATGAGAGAGAAAGTGAGAAAAAGAGAGACAATGAGAGAGAAAGTGAGAAAAAGAGAGACAATGAGAGAGAAAGAGAGAAAGAAAACAAAGATAGAGAAATAGAGTGGCAGGAAGACAAAGAGAGAGAAAGAGAGAAATAGAGCGAAAGCGAGAGAAAGAAATAGAGAGAAAAAGAGAGGGAAAGAATTAGGAGAGAAAAAGAGAGGGAAAGAAACAGAAAGAGAGGGAAATAAATAGAAAGAGAGAGAAAGAGAGAGAGAGAGAGAGAGAGAAAGAGAGAGAAGAGAGAGA